>VOQK01040604.1:0-11238 GCA_015052645.1 Benitochromis conjunctus
GCAGCACAGACAGAAAGGTGACAGTCTCAGGTGTGTACACTGCTACAAAACAGCAAAAGAGGAGGAGTATTTCCTGTTTGTGTTATTACGAGTGCTAAACAAGAAGAGTTCCCAGATGGTGCAGTGGCCACATGTTTGACTCCTATGAGTAAAGCATCTTTCTTTCAGCTTAATGAGTGAACTGTCAGCTCACATTCTCTGTGAGATTAAGGTCAACTATTGAATGGCGTATATTTTAAAGTAAAGGCTTTAAAACCAAGTTGAAGCTGAAAGTACTAACATCACTAATGTCACATAACTTTGCCGACATGTGGCCAACAATAATGTTTTAATGTTCTTCGTTATTAAACATTTATATCGCCATTTATATCCGTTTAAAAGTTTACTCTTCGGCCACCCTACTTCAGCCATCCGCCAGTTTTTCAAAAAAATTATCCACAGCAACCGCTGCGCTATGAATCCTGGGATATGATGGGCCATGAAGGATACACCCGATCCATCCTTCAAATCAGGGGAAATGAAGGACGCATTTGTTGGCCGCATTTGGAGCAGCCTTCGAATTGGGAGAGCCTTTGTCGCGTCGCTGTGACGTAATCGGCCTTCAAATGCAGCCTCCGAAGGATGAGGCCCCTGAATTGGGACACAGCAAGAGTTTGAGGTTGTTACATTCTGCTGTTCACGATTAAAAACATATCCACGTCCTTCCTTCCTGATTAATTTCTATGAGTCTATCCAAGAATATCACAGTTTGAACCCACAATCCTGCAATCCTAATTTCTATATTTAGCTAAATGCTGCCCTGATATGTTTGATGTTATTCATCTGTGGCCATGAAAGTGATTGGAACATCTGAATTTAATGACTTTGATGGGTGAGAGAAAGCTTTGGCAATAAAGTCTATATTACAAAAAATGTAGTTAACAGAGACCTCTAGTGGCGATTTTTCAATTCTGCATTTTTGAAAAATCACCATTAGATATTCAAGTTTTTAAAATGCATCTTCTATGCGCTCATCTGGAGACTCAAATCTTTAATTAACATAACTAAGGAAACTTCATCGCCTGCTACAGAAACACTGGTTTTTCTGATACTCAAAGGTGATATGTGAAGAAATAAATGTGAAGGCTGAACTCAAACAAAAGTGGCTGAGAACCACAAAAGGGCACTTTGGAAAAATGTTTCACAAAGCTAAGTCCCACACCATTCCTCCTATTCTCTCCCATTTTTCTTTTACAGCTACATTCATTAGTCTATCTCTCTCCCTCAAGGTTTTTTTATTCTTCCCATTTATTATGTATGGTCGTGCTTATCAGTATGGAAAAATTATGCAAACTCGTTGCAAGTACACAGTACTAAGAATAACTTTTTCTGATTTTTCTGAGTGCACAATATTATTTTTTAGTCACTGACAAACACTTCAAGTTCGACAAAATTAAAAAACAATTTGAGGTAACTTACTATGTTTAATTTTACTTACATACAAATTAAATGCAACTAAATCACATTATGTTTAATCATCTTGGAACTTAAGAGATTTCTAGAACAACACTTAATATCAACACTATATGTAAGTATAATTCAAAAAGAATAATTAACACTTCTTTTAATGGCCTTAAAATCTGCCACGGTCTACGATGGCAGACCGTGGGGGTGTGGGGAAATAGGACCCAAATGCAGGACTGTACGGTGAAAGCAGTGCGTTTATATACAGTGCACTAAATAATACACCATAATAAATCCCCGTGCGTTCCCGACTCCTGTGCCGTGTCTTCCTCCCGGTGCTCGTGCTCTGTGTCTCCGCTCCTGTGATACTCGTGCTCGCTGCCCTCTTGTTCCCGCACTCCTGCTGGGAAAAATCCACAGAGGCAGCCATTAGCACACACCTAAACAGCGTCAGACTAACACTCGCAGATAAGCAGAAAACACTGACTACGCGTCATGCAACAATCCAATGCCGATGGGAGCTCAGCCACTCTCTTAAATAGCTCCCATCATCCAAGGCTGATCAGCGGCAGATGTGTGTCGTCCTCCTCCAGTGTGGCCAGCCTCCCGGCATGACACACCCACCAGGCCTGACGTTGCCTGTAGGCAAAACCATTTCCCAAAAAAGACCTCCAGTCCAAGAGTTCAAAAGAAAAGTTCATAGGCCTAATTGCGACCCCCGCGATGGCCACATAACAGTCCCACAAGCCAACCGCGTTCCGGCGGTGGTGACAAAAGACTTCTGGTGGCCGGCAACACTGGCAAGATCCTTCCGGTGGCCTGCCGCGGTGGCCTGCCGCGGTGGCCTGCCACGGGCCCGGTGGCCTGCCACGGGCCCAGTGGCAGCAAAACAGCAGTTCAGGCGGACAGCCGCGAACACGGCGACCGCAACGTAGTGGCTCAGGTGGCCTGCCTGGCGGGCAGCAACTATGGCGAGACAGTTCAGGTGGCCCGCCACGGGCATCAGCGGATCCGGCGGCGGTGAAACATTTCTGATGGGCAAAGCACAGCAGGCGATCTGTGACGTGCAGGCTGTGGACGCCGTGCAGGATGTGGACGCCGTGCAGGACATGGACGCTGTGCAGGACGTGGACACCATGCTCGACATGCAGGACGTGCTGGACGCGGATGCCGTGCTGGACATGCAGGATGTGGACGCCGTGCAGCGGAGCCAGCTGGAGCAGGACCAGACAACCTGACGTCCTCAGGCATCGGTGAGGCAGGTAAGGACGGCTCCCAGACCCCAAGCTCGGGTGCAGCAGGTCCCTCCAGCGGCGCAACAACCTCAGGCTCGGGCACAGCGGGCCCCTCCGGCGTGGTGGCGTACCAGCTGCACACGGCGAAGCAGAGACTGGTGTGGCGACTGCGGGGAGATGAGTGGGTGTGGAGGCCTCTGACTGAGGCGATGCTAATTGCAGCTGCACTAGGCACACAGCTGGCTTGGGATGCTGTGGCTGGGGCTGTGCAGTGCAGTGCAGTCAGTCTGTTCAAGTGGCGACAGTGAAACGCCGTCCTCAGCTGGCTGCATGATCTCCTCAGGGCGTCCATCCCAGGATAGAAGTGGGTGCGCTGACGGCTGAGCTACAGACGACTGAGCAGCTGACTGAGCTACAGACGACTGAGCAGCTGACTGAGCTACAGACGACTGAGCAGCTGACTGAGCTACAGGTGACTGAGCAGGTGACTGAGCAGCTGAGTGAGCTACAGGTAACTGAGCAGCTAACTGAGCTGGTGGCTGAACAGCTAACTGGGCTGGAGGCTGAACGGGAGACTGAACTAAGTGAAAAACATCCTTATCCACTGCATGAACGGAAGGCATGTCAAAACTAACAGACTGAGCAGGTCCGTTCACAGTAGTTCCAGGCTCGGAATGAGCGCAAGAAAAACAGCTTCCATCATTCACCAAACAAAACACCTCCCCAGAATGAACAGTCACTGTTTCTTCCGGTAATGAAAAAATGTGTTTGTAACTCACCACGGTTTTTCAGAAGTCCGGGAATCCGGCTGTGTTGAGAAGTGCCGGCGGCGCGATTGTTGCCTCCTAGTTGACAACGGGGCCGGCGGGCCAGGCAGTGAATCCACCGGCGGGCCGGGCCGAGGGGTGCAATGACTTCTTGCACTGCTGGTCCAACGTCAGCTGAGTCTCTTGAAGCCCTACACGTGGGGATGAGCGCTGTCGGTCCATCGTCAGCTGGCCCGGCTGAAGCCGCAGGTGGAGGTGTAGTGGGATGATGATGGCGAAGGCGCCGTCTCTCCTGTAAGTCCTGTTCTGGACTTTTGACTGGATTTTCACCTCATTGTTGTTCTTTTACATTTTTTAAATAGATGCTAAATAGATGAAAATTTCATATAAAGAGATAGATATGAACCTGACTCTAACAGCAGATGAATGTTAAGAGGTTAAAATATCATCATCATCATCATAGTTTATTTATATAGCACTTTAAAAACAACACATGGCTGACCAAAGTGCTGAAGAACGGAACTATAAGAGGTACACAAGAATAAAACATACAATAAATAATATTGTATAAATACAAGTAAAACTGTCAGTTATCCACTGAGTCAAAGGCCAGTGAATAAAAATAAGTTTTTAACCTAGATTTAAAAACCACCACTGATGTAGACTGCCTGATGTGAAGAGGAAGAGCATTTCAAAGCTTCGGGGCCACAATAGCGAACGCTACACAATAGAGTAATGACATCATTCGGTGAACCACACAGTTTAACATTTAACACAAGCTTCTCTAGCTCAGGTTGAGCAATAGGTTGGAAAGAAGTAAGCAAACTTGAGCAGGAAACGCACACAACCGGATCAACAGAAGATAGTGTGGAAGGTCTCAAACTGGCAACCTTATCCACAAAGAAGGTAAGAAACATATTACACAACGGCTCAGAAGATTGCAGGAGAGCATGATCTTCTGCATTTAACACAGAATTTATGGTGTTATACAAAACACGAGGGTTATGTGAATTAACAGCAGTGAGATGAGAAAAATAACACTTCTTGGCAGTCTTTATTGCCCTCTGATAAACTTTCCAGCTCATCTTAAGAGCTTCCAGAGAGACATGCAGCCTGTCATTTTTCCATCTCCTTTCACATTTCCTACATTCTCTTCTGATGGCTCAAGTAAAATCAGTTAAACAAGGACTGGCCTTGGGTTTACACTGTCTGTGTCTTAAAGGAGCAAAACATCAAGAACAGATTTAAAAACAGAGTCCAGATGAGAGAGTAATCCATCTGAGCTGGATGACTCAGAGAGACAAGACACAAGTTGGTCAAACAGTGTAGAAAAATGCTCGGCAGTATCTGAGCTGAATCCATGTCAGCATCGGACAGGTGCAACCTGTTTAACAGCAGGACTAAGAGGAACAATGTCAAATAAAATGTGCATATGGTCAGAGAATACAACATCATCAACATGTAAGTTACAGACAGATAACCCATATGATAACACCAAGTCCGGTGTGTGACCATGTTCTTGAGTGGCACCCTTAACAGATTGAACAAGATTAAAAGAGTTCACTAAGTCCATAGCCACTGGCTTCCCTGGGCAACAGATGTGAATATTGAAATCACAGAGCAGCAGGATCTGGTCATACCGTGATGCACAGTCAGTGAGAAAGTCTGAAAACTAGGATAAAAATATAATATAATAAAAATCTTTATTATATCTAGGAGGCCGGTAAACTATTGCACACAGCAGCAGCAAGTGGCCCAGTTCACACACACAAAGTTCAAAGCTGGTGTAGCGTGTCAGGGAGGATAGCTGCTTAAAGTCAAAGTGTGCTTTTAAAACAACAGCTAACCCCCCGCCACAACCATAAGCTGTCAGCATGCTAAAATAAGCACAGCCAGCTGGCAGTAGTTCAGAAAAGGTGCTTAACTCACCAGGTAAAGTCCAAGTTTCAGTTAGACTGACAACGGGAACCAACCAGGAGTCATCAGGGTCCAGAGCATGGGATGGCACCAGGAGTTGTGGAAAAGGTTGACGAATGGAGCGAAGATTGTGGAGAAGGTAAGAAATCCAGATTCTCCGCTTAGTGAGGCGGCCTCCACAGGTACCCCATCTCCTGCGTAACTTCTGCGTAGATGGTGGCGGTGGTATGGGATTCCAGCGTGATCCTATTGCTTCCAGATAATGAGGTAGAGAACCCTGGGTAACTTCACCAAGCTGAACTAAAACATTGGTGGATGAACCTATTTTCAATAATGTCTGCCAATCATAAGACAGTAGGTCTGTCCCAATTCAGGGGCTGCATCCTTTGGAGGACCCGGGGTGGGGTCTACGTGGGCTGGGTCCTTCGAAGGCCGAGAAGGCCGGAAGTGCGAGGCTTGTGAAGTGGGACGGTCTAGCCTTCAGATTTGCGTCACCAGCTGTTCCCACCTTTACCGCTTCCTCCTCCTTGGTGAAATGATGGATGCCGCGGAAAAACTTCTTCTTTTTCTGATTTTAATCAAGCTACAAGAAATCAGTCGTTCTTGCAGACGACGACTGATTTCTTGTAGCTTGTGTCACCAGCGGTCTCGGTGGAATTGAATAAACTCAGCTGTCTGCTTCTACAATATATCTAAAATGCTATCTAAAATATAACAGGACACTGGAGTAAATTCTCCACCAGAGAATGACGTTTATTCAGCTGAGTGAAAACTTTAATCTCAGCCAAACCAATTTACTCACGACATCACATATTTGCCACAATGCTCCGACATTTTCAGAGGCGTCGGTTACCCACCAGCTCGATCGCAGACTTTGGGGGGTTTGAAAACCATGTACCGGGAGTCCGCTGTTCTCGCCGGCTCTAGAGAGCCTCGACCTCCCGATTAGCTATCGAGCTGGTGGGTAACAGACGTCTCCGAAAACGTCAGAGCACTTTTGCAAATACGTGGTCTTGATAAACCGAGCAGATATTTGAAGTTTACACAGCTACATTCTCACCTGAAAATATGTTAAAAATTTATTTTGTGACAAAGAAAGAGTAATAAGAGTAATATTAAAACGAAGTAGCTGCCGCCATTGTTGGAAACTGGAATCGGCTGGGCCGCGCTATGAATTCTGGGATATGGTGGGCCACAAAGGATACACCCGACCCATCCTTCAAATTTGGGGATATGAAGGCCGCATTTGTCGGCCGCATTTGAAGGAGCCGAGGAATTGCGACAGCCTTCATTGCATCGCTGTGACGTAACCGGCCTACAAATGCAGCCTCCAAATGATGCAGCCCCTGAATTGGGACAGAGCTAGTGTGTCAGTCATAGACGGTGTGCCAACCTCACAGGCGCCATCTTACCTACTCTATTCTACCTATTCTACCGAACAAACTTGTCTCAGTGGAAAAATGGATGGCTCAGTTCTTACAAACTGTTTGTTTGGGTCTACATCATCTAAGAGATCAACAAATTTCATCTGGAGAAGTCGATTTGTTTTATTTTCACTCTCCACTTTTCTTTTTTGCACAGCACTATTTGTTCCTTATTTTTTTTTCTTCTTGTGATTTGTCTCTTTTTTCAGCTTTGTCTGGCGCAGTCGTCTGTATTTCTCCCTTTCTTTTTCTTCATCGCTATCTTTCTTCTTCTTTCCACCATCTCTTCATGTGTATCTTACTAACGTTCAGCTATCTGCAGTTTAGAGTCTATGTTTACCGCCTGGAATGCCCAGAGTTGATTGGCTCAGTGGTACACGTGGGATGGCTTAACTTGCATCCAATTGGTCTGTGTATTTCTTCAGCCGCTGAACCACTACCATAAAGACCAGAAAGGCTGCACCTGTTAAAATAGAAGCACCCCGTCAGCTTTTACATCATAAACTTGTGTTATTAGCTGTAGGTCTTTGCTCACTGCCTTCATCTGACAGCAGTGCCCAGTAGAGACGGGAAGGCACTGGAGTAGAGCCAGGGCGGATCTACTGTGGTGGCATGGAGTGGCATGTGCCATCCTAAAATAATCTCTTGCAACCCTTAGTGCCACCCTAGTTTTGCATATGCCAATGTTTATTATAATAAGCAAGTATTAACACTTTGAGCCTAGCAACAATTAGTATTATATATAAATTCTAAAACTGAATATACACAATATTATATATTGTGTACAAGTGTTATCCCCATCTCCCATGAAAAAGTGGTTGGACCAGTTTATTTCTTGTTGTCAGTATCAAATGAAGCCTATGATTGTGCCAGAGCACATTTTGATTCAACACTTTGGGCATTTCAGATTTCTCTGAAATTTTTCCCCTCTCTGCCCTTCTGGTTTTGTCTTTAGCTTTCCCAGTTTAGGTTATGTTTTGTACTCGCCATGCTCGTTCTGTATTGTCCAGCACTGTAAATAAAACTACTCACCTGCATCCCATGAAGTCCAGCGTTTGGGTTCCTCCTTTCTCCACACTACACGGCTTGCCTTGCGAACCGTGACAGCATGTTAATGAAAAAAAATAACAAAATTCAAACTTGAGATTGCGCTGAAAAGAATAATCATGTCTCAGGCAAGTTTTTAAAGGGGAAACATGGAGATAAAATGCTCCCCCTGCGACCATGCCACAAGTAAGTGTGGTATGGTCGCAATCAACTGTTGAGTTGATTGCGACATCACTGGTCTTGTCCAGTTTCTGCTGTGACAGGCCATCTGGGTCTAACTGCTCAATACCTCAAACTGAAAAATGTATAACAACTAATCATGTTCAATTGCTTCTAATGATCTCTCCCTTTTAAACTGCTGGCTGTTGGTGATGGTAGTAGATGAAAACCCCTCTCCCCCCTCTTTTCCAACTGAAAAGTGTACATGGCCAGACATATTTGGAGGACATGCTGCAGTTCAGTCCTCCAAGATCCTGACTGCACATCATGTATCTGCTTGCTAAATGTTGATTGGTTGACCACTGGGTCGAAATAGATCAGAGAGCAGATTTTACCGGAAACAGGAGAACCCAGGAAAAACTGGTGTAATAATGTTTATCAAAACATTTTATCTTGACAATTAAATGCTAGGCTCTAACATATAAACTCCAACAGACAACTTCACAACGGTTAAAAAATCTTTTATTAAATGATTTAATTGGGATTTGTTTACAATAATCTTGGTGAATTCACTCCTACACTGAATGATGTCCTGCCTCCACCTGGTCTGGATCCTAACTGTCAACCGCCTGTAGGTGAAGGAGAAGTCACAGACTGTCACTGCCTCCACTTGGTGAGTTACGCTAAATAAAGAAAGAAAATTAAACAAATATCTGAATAAAGCATTGTGGAAAGAAAAAGAAAATAGCATACTGTGTTCACATTAGAAATTTTTGAACTTAATTATTTACTCTCTATGGAGTGTCCAATAATGACCAAGGTGACAATTACACATGTATAATATGTATCACTGAGTGTGAAATATCATTTGTTAAAAATACATTTGGCACAATTAAAATATTAGAAAATAAATGAGCATTTATCTGAGTTATACAAAGAGGAGATCTCTTTGTTGCAGTAATGTGAACTAATACAGGATTGTCTTCTGGTCAACCGTAAATTCATGTTTTTTTTTAATATAGTCAATCGATCCACTGTAAATCAAAGACTGTTTAATAGTAGACAGATTGGATGTAACACTCTGACAGCAGCGTGATAGGACAATCCATTAATAGCTTTAATTCCCAAGTCAACTAAGAATCTGTTACATTTCAGCATAATTGTTGTCACCTGGTGACTATAAATAGGCCATCGATCAATAACAGGACAGCTTTGAATCATTGTCATTCCAATGTTATTACTATAGAACTGTTAGATTTCATCAGTGTTTTAACATTGATTTAGCACTGAGATTTCAGTGTAGACCAGGGGTCGGCAACCTGCAGCTCTTTCATCCTTATACTGCTCCACGTGACTTGGTAAGTATTTAACTGAAGTGTATTTTATTTGTTTTAGTTCTTTTTTTTAACTTGTAGTTCTAAATTGGAAGATTATTTTGATCTTGAAATATAAAAATAAAATTATATTTTATTATTTTTCATAGCTCAAAATAAGCATCACACTTGCAGAAGCCGGTATGCCTGCCAAAACGTTGTGCATTTATAGAGACTTTCAACCCCAGGTAAGCCGATTGGTAAGCCAAGTATGGAGAAATGTAAGAAAAGAAAAATATGTGAAGAAAATAGAACATTTAATGATGCCTGGGGAGATTAATTTGGATTTACTTCTGACGATAGTGGCCTACCAGTATGCCTAATTTTTGGATTGTTGATTTGCGGATCCACATCTATACAGTGAGCAGCTATTCTCCACCATGAACTATGTTAAAAACAAACAACAAACACCTCACAGACGACAGCTTACAGTCTGCGTAAAGATGAAAGCGACTTCGTACAGCCCCGATTTGCAGACACTGTGCGCAGTTTCAGGAGCAGAAATCCCATTGTAAACATACCACAGCAGACCCGACGATGTTTACATGAACATGCTTTTCAGGATCTATTTATTGACCACTTTTTACACACCGTTGCTGTACACGTACAGACGGCTGCAGCTTCCCAGCTCACAGCCCGACACATACCAACAACAGCACAGACGTTAAGCCGGTGAGGCGAGATTCTGGATGCCGCTCAGGTGCGTCTGCCTCCCCAGGAGTGGCACTGCAGACCACGCCCCGCCACACACATTAACCAGGTAAAATAAATATGTATGCAGATATTTTGCAAATATTTATTTTTCATTGTTTATTAACACAGTGTTTTTTTCCAATTATTTTTAAATTCAGGTCAAGGCTCCGCTACACGCTCCGAAAGCCCAAAGGCGATACAAGGATGACGGCTCACAACACTTTTTGTTTGCTACATGGATAATTTAAGTTCAGCTTTTTTATTCATCTAAAAGAGACCTTCAACTCGGTGTGTTTCTTTTTTGTTATAATTTTTTTCAATTTTTTTTTCGTTACATAAATAAAATAATTTTCTCTGTAGCACTTCGTGGATTTCATAAGTAACACACTATAGTTGTTTATACAAAGCATAAAGGTTAAAAAGACGATATATACAGTGTTGTCTTCATTTTAGATGTCAAAAAGAATTTGTGGCTCCCAGTGTTTTCTTTTCAGTGGAAACCGGGTCCAAATGGCTCTTTGGGTGTTAAAGGTTGCCCCCTGGTCTAGACCGTAATGATGAGTCGGATAAAAAAGGAACATTAATTCAAAGTCATCTTGCTGTGTAGGATTAAACCAGACTGACAGGTGGAGCGACTTTATCGCTGTGAAGGCGTTCCTGTAAACCACGTGACTCCTCCCTAGTACAGTGTGGGTTGTTTCCTGCACGGAGTGAAACTTTCACACTGACTAAACTATCTCAGGTAAACAGATAAGTTTTAAACTACATCTTCTGTCCTGTATCAACAAACGGAGTTTGAGCAGGAAACTAATAAAGTGAAGAAGAAAAGAAAGAAATGGAGTTAAAATCAGTGATATCGCTGTTTCTCTTCTTCTACTTGTTGGGACGTCTGGACTGCACAGGTAAGCCGAGTGTACCTGTGTGAATAAATCTGTCACTGAAGGACAGGTAACAGGGAGAGATTGCTAGAGTTTTAGAAGTTACTGTACTAGATTTCTGTGTATGAGTCTTTGTTTCCTCATGAGAGCAAAAAGTTTCTGCTCTGGTTCATTTTACGGTCGTTTCTTTCAGAGTCAGTGTGGAGGAAATGTTGGTACACAGGTAATGGTGACAAGAGAGGGAAATAGATTTAAATATTAGACTACACTTCAAAAACGTTAGGCCTTTTTCAGTTGTTTCA
>VOQK01040607.1:0-27133 GCA_015052645.1 Benitochromis conjunctus
AGGGAAGCTCACCTCCAATTATCCGTTCAGAACACCGCACTACTCTCTGGAGAGCATTGCGGTTGTAAGCGGTGCTGTTGCCATACCAGGTGGTGATGCATCCAGTGAGGATGCTCTCAATGGCACAGCGATAGAAGGTCCTGAGGATGCGGGGGCTCATGCCAAATCTTTTCAGTCTCCTGAGAAAGAAGAGGCGCTGTTGCGCCTTCTTCACTGTTTTGTTTATGTGTCCTGACCACGTAAGATCCTCAGCCAGATGTACGCCAAGGAACCGGAAGCTGCTCACTCTCTCCACAGCAGCGCCGTTGATGGTGATGGGTGTGTGTACCTCTCTGCACCTCCGGAAGTCCACTATCAACTCCTTTGTCTTAGCGACGTTGAGGGTGAGATGGTTGTCTTGACACCAGTGGGTCAGGGCGCTGACCTCCTCCCTGTAAGCCGTCTCATCACCTTTGGTGATAAGACCCACCACTGTAGTGTCATCCGCAAACTTCACAATGATGTTGGAGTTGCTAGTGGCTGTGCAGTCGTAGGTGTAGAGTGAGTACAGGAGAGGGCTCAGTACACACCCCTGTGGAGCACCAGTGTTCATTATTATTATTGTCTGTGTCTTGTATTTCGTTTTATTTCCCCTCCTCTCACCGGTTACCTCATGTGTATAAATAGTCCAATCCTCCTCCCCAGTCCTTATCTTGGTGTCTGTTTAACCATTCATGATTTTGTCCTGTCTATTTTTGCATGTGGATTTTGCATTGTTAGCTTTAACTTCTGCCTCAATAAATGGCTCACTTTTGATTGATTCTGTCTTCACCACACTCCAATTTTTGGCAGATTTATTTCAGAAAGCTGAAGGATTTCTTATTATGTCCATTGTCCAACATATGTGATGTTTTTACAGCAACCTGCAAATGTTTTATTTGATCTATGAGTTCTCGGGATTGTTTCAACTGCAAATGTATCTAAATGATAATTTCTCATTTGCTTAGTCATATAAATTTATGTATACACTACTAATAATTATTACTTTTTTGACATGTAGGAATTTTAGCATATTTAGTATTGCTGTAGTCTACATTTCACAAAACATGTTCACACTGAGATTGATGTATGTAAAAGTGCATTTGGGTTAGCAGAAACAAAGAGGACTGCACTGCATGACATTCAGATTTCAACAATACTGTTACTAGTAAAAGCTAAAATTTTCACTCTAAATTTCAGCCCTTCAGCTTGTACTGGATGGGAGAATCAAACAGAGAACATACGTATATATATACTGAAGCGTCATGGTAAATGAATTGGTTCTTATAGTGCTTTTGTACTCTACTCTGAGCACTCAACACGCACACACAACATACCTCAACCCCATTCACACCAGCACTTTTTTTCTATGCTTAAGTGCTTTCTATCTAACATTCACACTTCAGTGTATCCATCGGATAGCAACTTCAGGTTAATGTCTTGCCCAAGAATATTTGGTATGGAGACTGGAGTAGCCAGGGATTGAACTACCAACCTCCCAATTAGCAGATGACCTCCACCTCCCTAGCTACAGCCATGATTGCAGTCATTTTTTGAAATGTAGGGGCAGAGCAGTCATTGAGGTTTGAAACTATTTCTGTGGAAAATTGCTAAAATCATTACATTAAGCTGAAAAAGTCAAGTATTATTTATGTATTCTTAGCTTCAGTTTTCAAAATATGAAGTTAAATTCCTACAAGTCCAATATTATATCAAGGCAATGTAAGTCTCACATGGCACTCAAATGTTTCTTTCAAGTTTCAGCAGACAATCGCTCACAGCTATAAAGTATTGCATATCATAACCACTACTCTGAATATCACGCCCACTGGAGGGGAAAAAGGTTCCACTGGTCTCCAGAAAGCATATTATTTTGAGCATGTGTACACAAACGCTACTTGATGCTCAGCATGGTTGTCATTTCTCTTGTGTGCCTTTTCAACACAGTTGCCATTTAAAATACACATAATCTTGACTGTAGCTGTATTTTACTCTCAGATATAGCTGCATTAACTGTTATTTTTGGACATATCAAACTAATATCAATAATTACATTTTGACAGTGATAGGTTAAATTACTTAAATGGCAATTATGATTATTATTAGAATTGTATTATTGTAGAGTCTTTACGTTACAATATAAAGCAGCTTGAGGCAACTGTTGTGATTTGGCGCTGTATCAATAAAATTTATTTGAATCGAATAAAAATGGTTAAGTAGTGTTTGCACTATGTATTTCAGCTACCCAGAAAAAGATACAGTTGACTACTGGATAAAATAATCCACTTCCTGCTTTAGCTGCACAGACGGAAAGATGAAATAGGACCAGTAACAGGCAGTTTAAAATCAGAAAAGAAAGCTGTGTTTCAAGTGGATGAGTTTCAAGTGGATGTGGGAAATGACTGGAAAAGAGCTAGGCTGTCAACAGGATAAAACAGGTAATACTAGCTCGGTCTGTAAGCTGGGAATCTGGGGCTAAGGCTTGAGGATGGCAACTGGGAATCTGAGGTTGAGGCCTGGCAGCTGTGGTTGGAAGCTTGTGCTGGAAATCCCATCCTGAGAGTTTACCAAAGCCTGAGAATGGGGCCTGAGGGGAATGCAGAGGGGAGTCACCCAGAGACTGATCCTGAGAGCAAAAGAGGGGTAGCAAGTGACTACAGGCATAGAAAACACAAACTGAGCAGAATAAAGACAGAACAATGAAACTGATCACAGACTGCTAGAGTCGAGGTTAAACTTCGGCTATGAGAAGATGGCAAAGCACTGCATTTGAAGCAAACTTGATTGTTGAAGTGGCTGCAGCTGGTGGGGCTCTGTTCAGGTTCTGGGACACCTTCAAGTCCGCAATCAGGCACACAGTAACATATGAGGAGAAAGAGTAAGGGAGAGTGAGGGAGAGAGGCTGGAGGCAAACAAATGGAGAGAATGGAGAGCATCCATCTCTCGCTCTCTCTCTCTCTAACTATATATGTAAAAAATAAATCTGTCTTGCCCCTGCGGGTGGTCGATCCTTCAAGCTTGGGTCCTCTACCAGAGGCCTGGGAGCTTGAGGGTCCTGCGCAGTATCTTAGCTGTTCCTAGGACTGCGCTCTTAGAACAGAGATCTCCGATGTTGTTCCTGGGATCTGCTGGAGCCACTCGCCTAGCTTGGGAGTCATTGCACTGAGTACTGCGATTACCACTGGGACCACTGTTACCTTCACCCTCCACATCTTCTCAAGCTCTTCTCTGAGCCCTTGGTATTTCTCAAGCTTCTCGTGTTTCTTCTTCCTGATGTTGCTGTCACTCGGTATCGCTACATCGATCACTACAGCCGTCTTCTTCCGCTTCTTTTGTCCGTCTGTATCCTGAAGTCCCACAGGACCTTAGCACGGTCAATACAATACCATATATATATATATATATGTAGAGAGAGAGAGCGAGAGAGAGCGAGAGAGAGAGAGAGAGGCAAGTGTACTAATCAGCAGTGATTTCACTTGAGAAAGTACTACTAAAGTACCATTTTTAAGAATTTGGGTTATTCCTTTGGTCAACATTTGTCCAATTAATATTAATGAACCTGAACAACTTTCAGCCAAAACCAGAGGCTAGAGCGCTAAAAATCATCAGGATGTAAAATGCAGAGCTGCCTCCCTTGGTGAGAGTTGCTTACTGTATTTTCCACAGGAAATTTTTACTGTTATTCCCCTGGGGAGACTGCACTTGGCAAATTACTTTCTGAACTTTTGGGCCTTAAACAAGAATGTTTAAATTAGCAAGTTTTCACGCTGCTCTTGCATAATGCCGCAAGTTAATCCTAGAACCTCTATTTAGTGCCTAAATGTAGATATGTGATATCAGCTTTAGGCCAGAAAGTCTCCTCTCAGTGAACCTGCTGCCTTTAAGTTTTCAGGTGTGAATAAATGTGAATGTGTAAGGTGAAAGTGGAAGGTGTTTTTATAAAAAAACAAAACAAACCCCACACCAGACTTGACAAAGAATGGAGAGTAAATATCCAGTTCATAGGTCAAGAATGTAAATGAACACTTATTTCACCCACTACACTTTTTATTTACATTTGCATCACTATGTTAGTCAATTGTGCGAGATGATATAAAAAAAAAACAATGTTCAGATTTAATAACATGACTGAAAAGTCACAGTCTGCACCTGTTTGCAATTTGGACTACCTGCATTGAAGACCAGCACTCTCAAGGCCAGATCTTCTGCTAACCGTTAGTGTGAGGCCTCCAAGTTGTTCTATGCATCGTAGTTTTCAGCATATGCTTATCTGGTGTTCTTCTCCCTGTGATTCTCAGGAATTCTCCGTTCCACCATTTCACACTCAGCAACACTAACCATTTCCAGATGCTGGCCTGCTAGGTAATCACAGTCACAGCCAAACGCCATTGGATTTCCGTTCACCTGCCTGTCTCCCTGCCATCTCTCAACAGATTCACAGCACACACTCCCTCTGGACCCTCGGCTTCTGGACACTCACCCAGACCACTCTAACTGCCTCCCTTCATGCCAGGCTCCACCTGTAAGACCTGTAAGACACTTCCAGTTTATTCACTCATCTTACCTGACCAATCAGCCATTACTTACAGTTATCTCTCTGTGTTTCCAGTGCCACTGACCTCCCCTGTCTGAGCCACAATCCTCCCCTTGAGTTGTCTTCTTAGCTCATGCGTTCACTTCCTAGCTCATGCTCCATAGTTCATAGTTCATGTTTCTATTTCATAGTTTTTGTTTCATATCATAGTTCATAGTTCAGACATAGTACTCAGGTTCGAGACTATTTAGTTCACAGCCATCACCTGACTGTCTGAGTTGTTTGAAAATCAAATTTGATCACGTTTGAACCTTTTGTGTTGTGTCTGCGTTTGAGTCCATTCTCCTGGTTGTTGGCCGCCCGGCCGTAACAGTGACCCTGTTATAAGCTCAGATCAGTCCAGAAATAGCCTGTAGCAGCATATTAGACACAATTTAAAGACATGCAAGTGAGTCTGCACTAAACAACTGTGAATTACAAAATGTCACAATCCTAACATTTTCACAATAACGGTGTTAAAGTTTATCATACTGTACTCTGTTAGAGACTGTTTGGTGATTGTGTGGCAATCACCAGTTGCTAGGGAAACGGTATCCCTGGTTCTGAGTGGTTGCTGACATCACTGTGAAACTGATGTCTAAGTCCCAGTCACGCAGGCCTTGAGAGTGGTCAGTGACCTACTGGTAACCTCCGGCTGGGAAAAATGTGTATTTCGCAAACGGCGGGTGAGTGGTTGTGGTAGGTTTCGTGCTGTCACCGGGTGACGTTGATCACAGTGAGATATAGATGTTGGCTTGAATAGCAGGTAGGTGGCGCAAATGTGGTCACAGCCAAAGCTGTGTGCCTGAGATTATAAAATAAGGATACACTTTAATTTACATCAGTGATTTATGACAGAAAATAATGGATCCTCTTCAGAGATAACTAATAGTAAAATTAATTATAGATTTATTTTTGTAAATAAGGCCACAGGAGATGAGCTATAAATGACCAGATTTGTTCAGCTCCATTTGAGACGTGTAACTGCGCACAAGGAGATTGCATTGTCTGCTCGTCTTTGTCAGCCATGTAGTTAAGCTT
Organism: Benitochromis conjunctus; assembly: GCA_015052645.1. Classification (NCBI taxonomy): domain Eukaryota; kingdom Metazoa; phylum Chordata; class Actinopteri; order Cichliformes; family Cichlidae; genus Benitochromis; species Benitochromis conjunctus. The sequence continues at coordinate 5,633 of VOQK01040607.1, forward strand.
ATCGTGTGCGTTTTTGTAGTGAACCTTCTCCCTCATGCCGGAGAGAGCCCCCTGCATGCTAAAACACGGCATCCTCCACAATTAGCCTGATGATAGGATCCACCATAATGAGAAGACTTACTGCCAACAACACATGCTAATGATAATTGTAATAGAGGCAATCATTTCCGTGATATTCTCCCCTCTCATTTGCATTCTCTGCTTGCTTCTTCTCTTTGTGGCTCTGTGATTTCTGCTCCTTTACTTTATTTTATTTTATTTTTTTTTACTGTTTTGCCTTTGTGCTTCACTGTACTTTTTCTGTTTGTCCCTATCTCTCCACTAACCTTCTCATTCTTGTTGTTTTCATTCATTATTACCTCCCTTGACACAAACTGCCAGCCAGGCAACAAATCAACATCTCTTTAACTTTAGCACCACTTAACTCGTATTGTGCTTATTCTGCAGCTTGTTTTGTTGTGGGAGATGGATACCGGGTGTGATAAAGTGATACAGCTCTTTTGTGTGTGCACTGGCTGGTACAGACAGGGACTTAAATCAGCGTTATTGAGCCTTGCGTGGCCGGGTCGTTATGAAATACAGCTGTCAAGTTGCTGTAACTCAGCTGAATTTCCACTGAGACCTGACATTACACTCAGTCATGGAGGAAATTATGATTTGTTAACTGCTCGTTAGTCATAAATAAAATCCTAACACATGTAATGCATTGTTAATTGCTCAACTTATGAGAGATGGAGGCAAGCCGAGGGATGCTGTGTGTTCATTATTTTGTATTACATTGATGCTTTGACATCAAGGGAGGGGATTTTTTTTTTCCTGCTGATAACAAAAGGCTTAAATAGACTAAATCAGAGACCAAAGCTCTGCAATATGATTTATACTATATTACCAGTTTATTAGGTATGCCTACTCGATGTATTACAATTACAAAAATATTACAATTCAAACAAGGCACAATTTACTATGTTAAACTGTCTTTATTGGATGTTACAATTTTTTTGTACATCTGCAAAAATTGTTTACGCCTGTCATTGAGATCGGATTTTTTGAAATGCACAGTACAAGGTCACTTTTGAGTATACGTACTGTGCAAAAATCTTGAAACACCCCTCATTTACATTTTTATTCCAAACAGCCTTTCTTGCAGTTTACGTGGTCTTGAACAATAGATCTTCAGCCTTTGTGAAAGTTTTCCTTTGGATACTAAATGCTTTTTTTTCATTCATTTTCACTTCAGTCCTTGTACCTGACCTTTTTCTTTTTTGATTCAAAAACAAAAAACATCTTAGCAACGAACCAATTATAAATTGTATTTTTAAGCACATTTAATAGCAGTTTGTTGTAAAAAAAAATAAATATATATATCATTTGTTCTCATTTCTTAAGTTGAATCTACGAAAAATGCCAAAGATTAACAAGGTGATTCAGAAAGAAGTACTGGTGCAAAACTGGCATGTCTCAGCATGGTATGCTGTGTGTCCTTAAGAAAATTTAAGGAAACTGGACAGTTTCTGAAAGATGCTTTCAACAGCTAACTGAACTGAACAGCATAGTCATATCTTTAAGAAATAGGAACAAAGCATATTACTAAATCCTAAAGACCTGATAGAGGACCTGAGACATGCATCCAACTACTCACTTTTCACTGAAATGGTGTTAATGGAAGCCTGGTTGTCAAGAAGCCAGTCACAAGGAAGAGAGAAGGGGATGAAAGGCTGAGGTATGGCAAATTACACAAGAAATGGATTGGAAGTCCGTGGAGGTGTTATGAACAGGTCTTATAAAGTGATGAAGTTAAATTTGCAATTTTAGGTTCAATCTGTTGTCAATATATACAGAGGAGATCAGGAAGGAGATGTCTACAGCCATCTGTAAAACATAGTGGAAGCTCGGTCATAGTGTGGGGGTGTATTGACGGATATTAATGCAAAAAAAGTGATATATTTGTCCATTGGGAAAGGACCTGGTTGACAATGGCTTCATTTACCAGCATGACAATGATCTCAAACATACTGCAAGGGCAATAAAAATATACCTGCATAGAAAGTGGAACACTAGCTGTTATGGACTGGCCTCCCAAGAGGCCAGACATTACTAAATCAGTTTGGAAACATCTTAACAGAGAGAGAGAACAAAGTAAAGGTAGGCAACATCCACAGCAGTGCTTCTGATGTCCTTCAAGAAGCCTGGAGAAGTATTCCTGTAGATTACTTAAAAGAATGACAAGAAAGCTTGTCTAAGAGTTTAGATATTAAATAATAATAATAATGATGGTCATACTTTCAAGCTCATCAGAAATGTACAGTTTCAGTTTTTGGCTTACGTACTACATGTCCATATATGCTTGTATATGTCTTAAAAAATAACTATGTCTATTTCCTTATTTTCTGGCAAATTATGATGAAGGTGGCTCAAGACTTTTGCACAAATTGAGAATATGTAAATATGTCTATATCCAGATATTACACATTAGGGCTGCTATTCAACAGCAATCTTAGATGTCCACTGTTCGTGCTGGTAAAGCAACATAAAGCTCCTGTATCTGCAGGGCTCTGTATAATGCTGGTCACCAATGAATATAATGTTGTTGTGACCATATATGGCACTATATTCATTAAGTGCTCATGCTGCTGTTGGGATTTTTTGATGCACAGTGAGATGTTAGCTGCAATTAGCTAATCTGAACCTGAAATTAACAAAGATTTAAAAAAAATCCAAACCACTTTATGTTCTCACCCATCATTTTGCAAAACATGCCGGTGACTTTATTGTGCTCCAAGAAGAAAACAAGACTTGTTTGGCCTTTCATATTCCTGTCACTTTTTTAGTAAAGTACCTGTCACCCGCGATGCACTTTGCCTTCGTACTCAATTTGGCATCCTAGCTTGCGGTGAGCAGACAGGATACCATCAACCTTTTCATTCCTGTATCAGTCCGTTTCTGTGCTGTAGCCGAAACAACAAACACTCTCAGCCTTCAGTAATGGGATGAAAAGCTAAGCCCTGCTCTGGAGCAATAAATAACTTTAAAGATAGCAGAGCTGGAGTGGCACTAAATTATCACAACAAAGATATTCGCTTTGCAAAACTCTCCAATATCAATGTTCTCTTTTGAAATCGAGGTAATGATCTAAAGCAAGGACTCCCAGCTGACTGTTAGTCTGTCTTCTCCTATCAGTAAGTGCAGGAAATCACTTCTTCCTCTTGATTGCATCTTATATTATAATTTGCATTGCTTGTCTGATCCCTGATTATTTCGCATTATAATTTAATGATTACATAATCATTCCTTGGTCACAGTCATAACTGTGAGACATTTTACCCACCTGAGCATTTGCTGAGAGATACTCTTGCTGGATCAAAACAATATGTTTTGCTTAGACTTTGGTGAAACGCGTAAATCTAAAATGTGCTTTTAGCCCAAATCAGCAACAGTGGCATAGATGAATGTGATGGCAAAAGTGACATTTGTTGATCAAAACAGCCTTTCTGCACAGTCTTGATATATCGCCCATGCTTGGATCATACTCTCTCTTTGAAATCAAACTTATTTCAAGCAGGACACACATTTTCCAGGCTGTGAGCTTGGGACTTCACTTACGCTCTGAAGTGTTCCTCAATGATACCGAAGACAACCGACTCCTTCTCTCGAGTAATGGAATCTCCCTCTCTTTCAGCCATGACCCCTCTCTTGCTTTTCCCCTCCCTTGTCTGATGATGTCTTTCTCTCCTCTCCCTTTTTTCCTCAAGTCATCAACCACCGACGGCAGTAACTTGTCCTTCTCACTGCTCTTCTCCCTCCAGTCATCTCCCTTTCCCCTCCCGTGAACCTCTCTATCACTGTCACCCTCCGCTCTACTTCGCTCAGCAACAACCATCAACACCCACATATCTGCACACGCGCACGTGTGCACATACATTCATGCGAATGCACACTGTCTTTCTTGTATTCACAAACATGCGCAAAAATCATTCTTCTCCTCTTGCAGTCACTCTCCCTCTCACACACACAGAAAATGCCCATCTCTGTCTCTCTCTGTCAATGTTGTGGAACGCCTCGACTCGCTTTGGGATGCCTGGACTCATCCATCACTGTAGGGAGAGGCTTGGATGTGTTATGTCACCTCCTGTCTAGCATACTGTTGCATTTGTGTGTGTGCATTTTTGTAGGACTTTGATTTGTAGCATTTTCACATTTTTAGGGATCTTCATATGAACATGTGCAGAGCAGGCCACAATCCAACATATTCTATTTTTTTTGCCAAAATAAAAATGAGTTAGATATTTTAAAATACAAGCAACATAAGCATTTCTGCTTAAAATGTGTTTCTTGGACTGACAATGTTTCACACAACTACACTGAAAATTGTCACAAATGGCAACATTACAACTGTTTATTTAATACAGCTCTGGCAATTTATGATGAGTGGATAGTTTGCATGTTATTCATTGATATTCATATCTATCTGGCCTCCAACTAATTAAACATGAATGGAAAACCCGACACATAAATGTAGACGCATACATGGATATCTATGTGTCTCTGGATGGATGGATAGAATTTTGTCAGTGGTCCGTACTAGTCCATGTTCCTAGATTGAAGAGCTACAAGCCAAAATAACACTGGGAAGATACTGTGTGTCAGGTCATAATGAAAACACACAGTATATGCAGTATGATTAACTTGGTGGAAACACTATGTTGTAACTTGCTTTGTGCTGGTTACGAAACAAATATAGGACACTACCAGACAAAATAGCACAAAGTACATATTCAGTGGCTGTTGGAAAAAATATCAAAAAATTAACTGAGTATAAAAAAACAAACTGGTGCAAGTAGCATATGCTACATGGTTAAACTTAGAAAAACACTGGACCACAGAAGGAGAAATAAAAGAAAATAAAAGACTATACAGCATACAGACTGAGGGCTGTTTAGAAAAAGGAGGGAATGGGTCCATGTGTAATCAATACAAGTGAGACAATCGGACAGACAGGAAGTAAAAAGTAAAACAAGACGCAAGATAAATCAGGAAATAACCAAAAGGAGGTTACTAAAAAGTCTCACGCTTAACACGATAGATAGGGGAGAGTAGATGCTGACAGATAGATGAGATGGAGGAAGGAACATGCAGGAAAACACTGAGGGGAACAAGAAGAAATAAACTTCAAACAGGAACTGAAACTCAATAAAAAAACCCAAACAGGAACAGGAGAGCAATCCCAGGATTGCAGCAATCCAAACAGACACCAGAAACTCCACTAAAAGCTAAGCAGTAACTAGAATTAAATGAAAAGATTCATAATCAAAACTCAAAATTACAATCATAAAATCAAACCCTGGATGGGAAAGTCAGTAATAAAAGGCAGTTTTTTGTTTATGGTAACCTTTTAAAAAATACAATTCAGAATTAAAAATAACAAATATGATATAGAAATTTGTTTTCATTCTGTCATCATGAGGCTGGTGGAAGTGAGGGCAAACCAAAACAGTAAGAGTGAAACTCCATGCCATGGTCATGGAATCAAAGCATCCACCTGAAAGATGCTAAAAGCCTCCCTAGAGCTGAGAGGCACTGCAGTCAGGTAAGAGCTCTCTGTTGGTGCACTGCTCTCACCGACAAAAAAAAAGAGCGCTCTACCTCCAACACTTACTCCAACACTGAAAAGTTCCTGTGGTATGTAAGCACCTGTTATACCCAGCTAGCATTATTTATACATTTGCGCTACTCCACATTTTAACTGTTGTTCCTTAGGGAATTTACTCATATGCACGATGTAGTATATTTACTCGTTTGGCTTGACGTGTTTAAAAAAATATGAGCTGCTAGAGTTTGTTTATCCGTCGTGCATATTTCTCAGGGTTGTACTTTACCCGGGTACTCTGCTGAATGCAGAGGTGTTACTATTTCTTCAAAACCTGTTTTCTGCCTGCCACAGTTACTCACAGGTTTGCTTTTTAAAATTGCTTTTTGATATAATAAATCAATTTCTACTTTATAGCATTTCAATAAAGAAATGTAACCAGTGCTATGTCTGGATTTACAGCTCCTAAAAAATATCTTTCACTGTCACAGGGGTACTTTAGTGAACGATTTGATCAGTATCACTCAGATTGCTTATTTATAATATTTTTTAGGAGTTGTACTAAATGAAGTGTTTTTTGTCATACTACTATAATTTTGTACATCGACAAACAGTAATAACATAAGCCAAAGTGCAAATTTCTTCTTCTCTCTTTCCTGCCATTTCTTGCTTTAGACTCCAACAGCATCAGTCTTTTTCTCTATCTCTGACCCTGTAACAGTTTGCAGTGTCTTCAAAACAGCAGACAGGGTGATAACGTGTCAGGTAGAGCGGCACAGAGAGCTGCTCTTTATCGTGTGTCAGGGAGTTTGCAGATTTATGCATGTTCACTCCTTCCTCTCTTACATGAGGTTGTGTTTGTTTTAAACGTGCACTAACAACATGAATGGTACTATAAAAACGGCTAACCACATAGCAAGAAAGCCAATTAACAGGAAGATGAAAAGAGTGACACCACAAAGGAAGGAAAAACTTGTGAGGGAGGGGGAAAAAAATATCAAAAGACAAATAGAAAGAGACGGACAACGTTTCCTCTGTATGCACGTCAGTCTCCGTGTCCATGAGGGGCCTTACAGTAAGCGATATAGACAGCAAGTCATTTGAAAAGCTATTAGAAATGTTTCAAATCTCCTTGGAGAAAATGCAATAGAAAATAGAAAATGCATAATGGAACAAGATGTATCTAATCGTGCCAACAGTTAAGCAGGAGCACCTAGATTGCTTCTCTTATCCTACAGCTCCCTACCTCTCTAACCCACTCATCCCTTCCATTCCCTGCCTTTTTAATCTTGCTGAGTGATTTTGAAATGCTGATTTGGATGTCGGGCATCAGCTTGAGGTGAGGCCTTCACTTTTATCTGACCTCTCCATCCACCGTAGGTCTCTAGTGGGTGTAATACATCTTAATAGATCAGCTTGGATGGTACTGAATTATTGCCAAAAACTGCCTGTGTGGATGTTTTTAAATAGGAGCAGTAGTCTAATGGACTCAGTACGTTTCCATGGGAAGTTATTATAGTCTGTCGAACCACCCTGCAGCTCTGAAACAGAATTTCTACAATAAATAAGCAATATTGTCTCTTTTCCAGCGCTGCGGTCCTTATTTAAAAGCTTTCAGTGTGATATACTGTAAATGCTGTTGTCAAAACCATATTTCTCAGAGATTATATCAAAATAAAAGGTAGGCCGCAGAAAGATTAAACTAGAACCCCCAATTGCTTTGTGAGAACCACTATCTCATATAAACAGCCTTTGTTTGTGCCTTTTACAGGCAGCTTTTGAGAGATTTGTAGGTCAGCTGGCTTTTGGCAATTGCAATTATTGCAAATGGATTTTTTTTAGCAGTAATAACCAGTGTACTGACTGGACTGGTAGATAGGAAACAAGCAGTAGAAAGAATAAACCGCTAAAGGCAACGATCTATTTACGGCTTACTTCTGAAAAACAGCAGACACAAAGAGTGCATATACTGTACACATGCTAAAAGTTGCATGCTTAGTGATAGAAAATGCACCAGTGACCCAGTTACTCATATCTGGTTGCTCCTGAAAACATTGTTTAGATAAATAAAATTATATTTTTATCATGCTTTACTACCATATAATCAGGAAACCAAATGATCTGGTCATTTCTTGATGGGGCCTGCCTTCTCATTGTTCATTACCACTGACAATAGTTTAATGGATCACAGTAGTTTGTATATTGCAGAGCAGAGTACTGCTACATGCCCATGCCATAACATTGCCGCCATCATGTCTGACAGACTGTATTGCATGCTTTGGATCGTGAGCTGTTTCTCACCCTCGCCACGCTTTTACTTTTTTAACTGTGTCAGCTCTTTCAGATGTTTTCTGTCAGATCTGGGCTTTTTGTCCTTGAGTGCAACTGTTGGTTTGCACCTTTTTGTAAACCATCCATATTTATATTCAAGGAGGTATCTCTTGATTGTACACCTTTACACTTAGACATCCACCTCATTAAAAGTGTTCGTGACTTGGCTAGATGTTGCGAAGTTGTTTTTCTTAACCATGAAAATAATTTCTTTTAGTGTTGCTGAGCTGGTCCGTGCATCCAGTCCTAACAATAGGCCAGATTCTTGATTCGGCCACTTTAAAGTTTCTCTGATAGGTTTATTTTGGTTTTCTCAGCTTAATGGATACCTTCCTCTCTTTCAACAACAAGAGGTGGGAAGTAACAAAGTACAATTTTCAAGATTCTGTACTTGAGTATTTTTTTTCCTGTCTACGTTTCACTTTTACTCCCTCAATTTTTAAACAAGCATTTGTACTTTATACTCCCTACATTTTAAAAACAGGCCCGTTACTTTTGCTTTAACGCGCTTTGCGTCGAGTTATTATTTCGTCACTGCGAGCCTTCAAACATCAAACCGATTTGAACCTAAACAGAAACACATGAATGGCAGTGCTGATCATTTATTAATAACCAGACGATGTTGCATAAAACGAGATGGCATGTGCCAAAGTCAGAGTTTTGTTGTTGTTGTTGTTTTTGTTTGGAACGACTGCAGGTGTCCCTAAGTTGCGGTACTTCAGTATCTAGCTAGGGCTACAGAAGAGGATCAAGAAGCATAAAAGGAGTGACTTTGGCAGGTAATTTCAAACGCAACGTTTCTATCACCTTAACAAACATCAGCAAACACACACTGTTTGTGTTTTAGCACAGTGTGTTGCTAGCTAAAGGTCCAGCTGCTGTATTTCACGGGGAGGGAAAAGAAAGAGAGCTAACTTGACTCGGAGATGGAGAAACATAAGAAAGACAGGAAAGGGGAGGTGGATTAAAAGGTAAGGATGCTCAGTGGTGTTTGATAAACTGTAAATGTAAAACTTAAATGTAAATCCTCATGTTTTAAAATCAGATATCCGGTCTGTATATGTGACATTATATTTATTCATATGGTGAAATGTGTTGTAAAACAAACGGAGGTAGACTGTGTTATTTAAAGGCTTCATGAACATCCTATGCATAATTAACAGGTTAGTTTGCTGTACTGTGATGGATTTAAAGTAAAGAAAAGTGGCTGTAGTTTCATGATCAGAGTTAGGTTACTTCTAGTGTAACAGAGATTCATATGAATTTTAGCTGATGATGCTTAGATCCACTTACTGAATTTCACCTTCATACCAACTTTATAGTGTCTAATATGAAGACAGCATAAACAGTGTACTGTCAGAGTAGAGGATGGAAATCAGCCAGGACGACTCATGAAACATCTGCTGACATCTGGTTGAATTAAGTTGAGTACATCCACAAAGAGCAGCAGGTCAGCTGATCACAGCCTGTGCACTAAGAAAATCTTTTTCCCACACTGAGCCATTACAACCAATTTTAGGGTTCCCCCACCAGCTGAATCCCTCTTTAACCCATGACTTTACATATTTTCCTGTTTACAGGCAAAGTTATCCTTTACAATATAGGCAACAGAAAATAGATAAATATTTTCTTTCTTTTTCTTCAGATTTAACCTGAGTATAATTAGAATTAAAAAAGTTTGTATATCCATCTACTGATATTATGTTATCATTATGTTACAGTTTTTCTGAATTTCTAAAACACATTTCCAAACATCTCATCTCTTTGTCTCAAAACACTAAACACAAACTCTAAAATTCAAGCTACACTCACAAAACCTTCGACCCGTCTTGCCAAACCCACAAACATTTGACCCAAAACTATTTTAACTTTAGTCAAAATCAAGCACTACTGTCAAAAACCACACAAAACCAGCCAATGTGCAAACACAACTTAGCAACAATTACACACGACAGAAATGAATACAAAACACTGTGGGATAGTGAGAAAATAATATGTATTTATTCATTCATTTACTTGTACTCACATTTTAGCAAAAAAAAAAAAAACCCAACAACTGCAGCAACCAGATGAATTGTAACCAGATGAATAGTGTTTAAGATTTTCACAACAATTGGATTTTTTTTTAGCAATTCAGAAAAACTGTAATATAGGCCTCTACTAAAAGTTTAATACTAAAAATGACAACGAGGAACTATAAAGAACAATTTCAAGACTCACATTCATATTTTAGACATTATGGCGGCTTCAATTGTCATGAAATAACAAAGGAATAGGCCTCACCTGGCTGCGAAACTGCTTGTCAGTCAACTGTTCAATTATTTTTGAGCCTCTGAAAATGGGAAACTGTCTATAAAAATGGGTGTAATTCCTAATCTGTTAATACATTTTGTTTGGTAAAATCCTTTAAATCTGAAAGCCTGCACTTCAATCATGTTGATTATTTGATTTAAATTTCACAGTGGTGGTGTACATAGGGAAAACATGCGTTTTTGTCTAGCAAGTTATAGCCTTAACTGTGCTTTTGGGCATGCTGTTGCAGTTTTTGGACAAACATTAGGATAGCCTTCTGATTTTTTATTTTTTTTTTGCCTTAATGGCACATGGATCTATACAGCTGAAGTGTTACATTATCTACAAAAGTGACTTGTGCACACAGGGATGACTGATAGTGATAAACTACCATCTGTTAGGATGCTAATTAGAATATAAGAAGACTGCACATATTACGTGATGAAGATTAATTGATTAAGTTAGCTTTAATTTTTAAGAGGAAAAATTGGTGACATTTCTGTGCTGCTGGAAAAACATTATTCAAATGACTGAAAGGACAGTTTTTTTTCATGTATGGTAAACTGTTAGTCTGCAAGTGGCCTAAGGGTCCTCGCTGTAAACAACAAACAGTATAAATCTCTGCTTTTCTGGCCTGAGGAATTTCATCTTCATTGACTGATTCTGAAGCTAAACCAGTGCCAGCATTCAGTTATTGTAGCAAGTTAGCAAGGTGTATATAAGGATGTGGAGGAGTTTGACATGGTGGATAGAAGTAACCAACAATACCTTAATTAATTTTAATTGGCTATAATTAGTCTCTAGCTAATACTAATCATACTTAGGTTGCCATTAACCAATAATACATGGCACTGAGTGTAAAATAACATTGTAATCTGAGATTTAGTGCAATTGTCCAATGATTGGCAGCTTGGTAGCTCACCTTTTCTGCATGATACCCCCATCTCATTTCTGTCTTTCATCAGATTTTCCTATTTACTAAAGCCAAAACTGCTTAGTGATAAGCTTTTTTTGATGGATAATACATGGAAATCAGGTTTGATTTGGAGAGTCTGATGGGTATTATATTGAAGCTTGTGGTGGTATTTGTCATATTTAGATAGCAAGATATTTTTCAAAATTAAATTCATTTTATTTCTTTAGTCCAAATCAAAAATTTCTCAGACCTTATATGACGTTTTCATTTTGTTGGTGTTTGTACCATTGGCCTGTGGCTGTGAAACCTCATTGACACCACAGTATATAGAACATAAAGGCAGCCTCAGACACATTGTTTAGGTTGGGTGGTTACAGTCACGTCCTTTTCAGAATCATATTATTTGCTCCAGGATGTGGAACCACCCTTAAACAGCGGAGTTTACGCTCTTTATTGTCAGCCGCAGTGTGGATTCAGTTGTTTAAAATCTGTGGCAATAACAGTAATCTGGGTGGCTCTGACTGCTAGTCGAGGGTGAGCTGCGATAACGTCTTTCTCCTTCCCTCTCGCTGCGCTCTTCTCTCCTAATCTCCTCCATGCTGTCTGGCTGGCGGTTAAGTGGTGGTTTCTCTTTTCGTTTGAGGTCCCTACAGGGCTTGGCAGCAGAGGCGATGGACCCTACAAAGAAATGGTGTGGAAATTGCTTTGTGCTTTTCTCCAGCCGTCGCAAGCTGTGCAATTTACACCTGGGCGTCTCCTACCTTCCACTTGACACAGGGTGAGAATACTGAATTTACAAAAAGATGAGACACGGAGCCATGAACAAAAATAGAGAGAGGAAAGGGAAAAAGAAGACATCATACCTGTAAAAGAGTGAAACGATAGTATACCTGACTGAAAACTGAGAAGATATGTGATGGAAAGACAGGACAGTTCTTTGCTAAGCCTTTTAGTTGTAACTATGGTATTTTCAAGGTAGGAGAATCTCTCTTTCCACATTTGCGTTTGTGCATATGGCTGTTACTTCATTTACAAGATTTTCTCCAGTCCTTTTCATTCCCCCAGACACACAACTGTTGTTTTTTCCCCGAGCGCGAAACGACCTCAGTAATGTTTCCCAAACAGTCTGTTGCCAGCACAGAATCCCTGGACAGTGAGTGTGAAAAAATGAAAAAACAAACAAAAAACACCTGTCACTTATCATAAGTCATTTTTTGTGGGCCATTTTATTTTCCAGCGTGGATTCATGGGTACATTATCACTGCCAAGGGACCCACAAAATCAGCCTCCACATTAACTCTTTGTGAAACAGACCCAGGATCTGTCTCTGAAGGAATGCTGTGTAACCTTCCAGCTGAGACTGTTTTCTGTAATTTTCTCTATAATGTTTTTCTCCTTGTCAACTGATCATTTTAATTAGTGTGATGGGCTTACGGTGCATACTAGCATTTCACTTACACATGCAATGCAACATGTCTTTGGACAGCTTACATTATATTCTCTGTAATATTTAAATAAATAAATCAGGCTACACACCATTAGACAGCTGATTCTGCTCTTCCTGATGCCATGGCTGGCTTTAAAGGTCAGAGCTGTTTTCCTGATCTGCTTCAGGTGCAGTGTCTGAGGATTGCTGCAGACTGGACAGGGTGCAAAGCAGCAGTCAAACTTTTCCACCTTTTCACATACGAAAGCAGCTCACTCCTTTGTGTTTCAAGCTGTTAAAGTAAATCACTACGGTGATAGCATGTCTTATCAAATTGTACTTCTTCTTCTTTGAGAGCACAGTCATTAAAACTGGCTTCAGCTTTATTAAAACCTATTAAACATTACTGCAAGGTAAAAAGAAACAGACATGCGCGTTTGGGTATGCGTGTACATAGAACCTCAGCTACTGTTGTATATATTGTATTGAATATTGTATTATCTTATTTATTTGTATTTCTTGACTTTATATTCTGGTATACTCTTTGTATTCTTCTGCTATCTGTACCTGAGCTGTGGTAACACACAAATTTCCCCACCGTGGGATCAATAAAGTTTTATCTTATCTTATTTCAAGGGTTTAACAAAAGTACCTAAGTAGCTAATTTTATATATGTAGTCCCCAATTTCAGGAGTTTAAAAATTAAAAAGTTATGATGATCTCTTTGGATCTCATATTGAAAGGTTCAGAAAACACATTTTCCAGAATGAATTCTATCTGTGTGGACGCTTACAGGGGCGTCCACACAGAAACCGATGTGCTTGTCATGCATCGCTCTGGGGCTGAAAATTGGTTGCTAGAAGACTTTCCTTGATCTGGATTCCTAGATAATTTACTACCTTGTCATATGTCAATCAGTGTTATCTTTTCCTCTCATTGGTAGTCACTTCAACCTCTTGCCTCAAAGTTGAGAAAAGTTTAAGTTGAAAACCAGAAACTTCCTGTCGTCAGCATCTAATTTACTCATTGTCACTGAATGTTATTGTCAATCTGTGGTCTCTAGTCACCATGTTACTCCAGATTACTCCCTATGTGGATGCCATCCATTTGTAAATGGATAATGAGAGGACAGAAACTGTGGCTCGTGAAACAGCCATGTGCCAAAACTACTAAACATTTAACGCAAAACTTTAGTTAAAACTCCTGAATTAAAGCTGAAAGTCTGCACTTACAGTAAACTGTAATTTTCTAAATGCTTATGAACCTGACTGCGCACCCTATAGAAATACTTAACATACACATAAAAGTATAATTTTACAGAAGTGGTTGATATAGAACCTAGAAATTGAACAACCTTTATAGCAGTGAGTTAAGCTTCAACTCCGGTTCTCCAATAACCCTGGCATATAAAACTGTGCTCTGGTGAGATAAGGAACTACTTTTCCTTTCTTACACCATCCCGAGGCAGTTTTTAATGTCACTCTCCCTCCTGCAATTTAATATCAGCCGTCCAGATTTTAGTTATCAGAAAGCAATGGATGACCTTCCTTATATTTTGTAATAAAATGATCATTCAGCAGAGTCTTAGTGTGTGGATGTCCATTCAGCCACGACACTCAAATCCTAATCAGTTAAACAGACACAATTTGTGTTTATCTCCTAGGTAAGCATTATGTATTCATGTGTGTTTCAAATATGATACAGAGCATGGCTGCCTGTGTGTGTGTGTGTGTGTGTGCGTGTGTGTGTGTGTGCGTAGGTGTGCGTGTGTGTGTGTGTGAGGGGCATCAGAATTAGAGGTAAATGGATGCACTATGATTGGCCGTGATGTTTATTCATAATCAAAATGATATCAGGCAAATGTAGAGCGTAGCAGGTTATCAGATTCAAAATCTGAACGGAATAGTAATGACCAGAGCGTGGCATGCAAATTTCTGAAAGTTTTATATGTATATATATATCGGTGTACATGCAGCCTTTCAGTCCGAATCACTGAGAAACAAATTTGAATATTTTTCGCTGCTTCAATAGACATTAAAGAGAAAATAAAACAGAGCAGATGAGGGACACGCAGAAAGACAAATGGAAAAAGAGGGAGAGCCTTAACTGAGAAGCAAAGTCAACATCATCATTTGAAGGAGAGGGAGGAGATGTGAGAGAAACTGAGCAGCAGCACATGGATAAATAAAATCACTGAAAGGCAGAAAGGGAAAAGCCTCACAGCAAAGACCTCCTGGAAGAAAAGCAAGACAGGGAGGAGCAGAACATCTTTGTGAGGATAAAAGAAAAAGCGTAATCGCCCAGTTGTTTCTTTTTCTCCCACAGGCCCCTTAGAAAACAACTGGCGCTTTAAGCTTAGACAGATAGCAGACAGAAGGATGAGGGTTAGAGGAGTGGAGAATACCACAGAGAGTTGGAAGTGTGGCGCACTCACACACACACACACACACACACACACACACACACGCACACACACACATTCCTACGCATGCAAAACACGCACAAACATGCATTCCCACACACTTGCAAACACACAGAGAGATATGCGCACACACCCCAAACAGCAAGCACACATATTTCCTGTTGGTACAAAGGCGCCAACAATCATAGTCTACAAATGCGCACACATGCACACACAGTCTCTCTCCTTTCTCTTCCTTCCGAGTCCCCGTGGAGCTGTGATGATGGAGATGGAGAGCAGTGTGTATTGACTGTGACTGTGACACAAAGCTGCATCCAACACATGAACCTCAGAGGAAAAAGGTTCTGCTTCAAAAGCAAGACCTCCAGTCTGCTACTTCAACACTCCCTTATAAAATTTTGTGAAGTAAGCAAACACTGAAATGAAACTTCTACGCATTGGACAGAAACATAGTGCAGATTCAATCAGTCAGAATACACAAGAATAACAACGATATCACTAGTGAAAGTTTTCTTGGTGCGTGTAGTCTGACAAGCAAAACTGCTTCTATTCCAGCATAAGAAAAGATAAGCAAATACAACATTAACATTTTTTCACGTAATAATGTGAAGAGTTACATAATCTCATGGTGTTAAAACGTTACCGGATATCTTGCAAGGCTCTGCACATTTACATTTCAGGACATCGTGCTGATTTCACAGCCAGGCTCGCTGTCTGTCATTATAACTGTCCATCTGTCTTTCCACCCACATGTCTGTCACTATGTTGAGCAAAGTTTCGGACAAGCTAATACATAAATTTGCATGCATCTTTTTTTTTTTCATTTTGAAGAGAAATAAAAGATATAATAAACCACTTTCATGAATTAAATCCAACTTTACTCGTATGAGCGCTTAAGCTATGAGTTTTTAGCCACATTTCATTGCCCACGGGCCATTTTTTCCCAGTATATTATGCACTTTTCCAGCCATGATGGCCTTTTGCTGCCCTAGCAACTCCTACCACTTGGTTAGGATGCCTGCACAGTGGGTGGTGAAAGTGGGGGGCCTGGTAAGAATCCTCTGTGGGTAATGACATTCTTCTCAAGGTCTGCATACACTGGTGAGAAGATGAGGCCGGCAACTTCATGTGTGACAGAGAGGGCACATGTCTCTCCAGTCCCTGCAGGCCAACAATTTGACCAGGCATCCTTAAAATGGACTGAAGATCTTCAAAGTTTAAAGCATTTATTGTTGCAATTATTTGAGAATATTGTGCATGTTAGTCTTGTCATACTTTCCCTTAAAAGACAAAATGTTGGCAGAATTTCCTTTTAAAATTCATAGTCATTTTTGAAATAGCACGCTGCACTCAGCTTAACGGCAGCACGTTACCCTCAAACAAATCACAAATGCACACACTGTGTCCAGATGAACATCCTTCATATTAACAACCAAATACTTCAAACTTTCTCTCTTTTTTAACATCAACTTATTTATAATAATAGAAAATAAAAGCAGTAGCATTTAATTCTTCTGTGTACAGTAAAACAGGTACTGTAGTTGGCATTTCAGAGTATCTCTCAGTTTCTGTCTGAATAAAAAAAAAAAAGACTTTTCAGTTAAGTCTGTGTGGACATTTTTAAAAAAAATCACTTTAGCTTGGGGGATTTCTTTTATAGTTAAAGTTGTTTATGACTGTCGATTGATTTCCTTGAGGACGGCACCTAATCAGGACCAGAGTTTCTTTTAACAACTGATCAAAGTAAACAAAAACTCATTTGTCTGTTTAGCTGTCTTCTTCCAGTTTTGCCAGTAAATTGTAGCAGAGCTATTAAGCTGCATTAGGTTATTGTAAATCTTTGTAAACAGTTCCTATCTAAGGTTTTCTAAAAAAGGATCCAGTTAAATACATTGAATAGGCTTTCAGTGACATTAATGTTCTTTATACACACTGCACAGTGAGACAGCGGTGCACTGAGCAGAGCAGAGCTATCTAACTTGTGTAAGAATCTTTGTGGTCATAGCAAAGTTGATAACTGCTTGTAGACAGTTTTTGTGCAACAAAAATGAGTCGGTATTTAGTGTAATGCAGTGATCGTCCGTCGGGCTAAAATACGTCAGTGCTTTGAAAGTAAAAATTCTGTCGCATCGCCTTAAAGTCTCTTTGAGTTGGTTTTCATCTTTGCTTTGTGTTGTTGGCTTTGTGTTCATATGTCAGAACTAAAGGAAACATCATGCGTGTCCTCACTAGGATAGGGACATGTGTAAGTGTGTGGGATTTATATTGTTAACTGGTATTTAGGAGACAGGTAATTTTACAGAGTAACAAGAAAGGAGTGTGACTAGCAGTGTAACGAATTACTTTCTCGGGTGAGTAATTACGTAACGTACTGCATTACTTTAGTAGTAGCGAGTAATGTGTGATGCATTACTTTTCTTGAGTCTCTTAAATGTCTGACTGCTTCTTTATCTAGCATTGGTCAGGCCAAGAGCTCAGTTACAGCTCCCATGACATGAAAAACATGACAACAAAGGAACCGCTTGCATCGCAGTGTAGGGGTTTACCAGAGTGTAGTCACAGACATGTCCTAATTCTGTCTTTACTGCTCATAGTACAGTAAAACCAGAAATTCACAGGGCTGCTGTAGCTAATTATCTTTACTATCTTTAAGACGTGAACCTCACTATTCAGGGGAGAGGGCTAATGGAAGGACATCCTGTTGACAAGCAGTACATTTGTATGAATGATAACAATTGCAAAGAAAAACAGTCACATTAACAAATCACTCAGCAGGTGTTCAGTCACATTTTTACAGCTCTGGCAGCATTTCAAACCTCTCCTGTTGCACCAGAAATGGTTTTACTGACAGATGTTCCACATAATCACTGCATTTAGCACTCCTGTTCTGAGATGCAACACTGTAATGATACAGTTGCTGACAGAGGAAAACCTCTCAAATATGAATGTGGTTTTTATAGCACTAGCCATCATATTAACCCTCCCCCAGAGTATAATTAAAATAAAACAATACGAAAACATTATTCCCTGAAACAGCAGTCGAGCTGCTGAGGTGCACAAGGTTTCACTCTGTCTATCACAAAAGTCTCCTGTAGATCAATTAGATTTCTAATTAGGAGTCATCAGTGGCATGGTTTTGCTATAAATTTCCTGAATTAAGATGGATCTATGTTGATATGTTTAATATGAACATAAATGTGTTTTTCGCTTCTCGGTTCTTTCTTTCTGTCTCTCTTATTGCTCCATTTTCTTTATGGGTGGGAGACTTTGGACTTTGGAGACTTTGGACATAATTATTCGTTTTCAGTTCTTCCAAATGACCGCTCCTTATTGAAATGAAGTAATAACATTTTCCTAGTTCTGCTGACAAAGAGTGATGGTAAACCTAAAAGCACAGTTGAACTTTTCTGGCCTTGTAGCTAACTATCTAATAGGTTTAGTTGACAGGTACTTATGTCTACAGATAAAGGGGGGTGGGCAACTCCAGGGCTTACAATACACAAGCAGAAACTCCCCGAGGACAACAGTACTAGGATTTAAAGCAACAACAAAAAATTGAATTACTTTAAGGTACTTTCTGAGTCACGTTAAGGGAATTAAGTAAATATGAAAGTTATTCTTTTTATTCCCTAGGGTGATGAATGAGTGATGAGAGTTGGGTTAACAAGGGATCAGAATGGAGAAGAGGAATAACAAGGATCCGCTCTAGCAATCCACCTCGTCGCTCCACCCATCTGCTAGTGCTGCTAATATTGCTGCAACTTCTTTGACTGCTACAATGAGGGAAAATCTTGTTTTTCTCTTGACCCTTGCCAGGAGACCACAGAGCAATCAGCTCTCAAACAGAGACTCACACTGTTGCACACCAGCAGTGCACATGCTAACATGATCTTCTCTTTTTTTTCCAGAGGAATCTCAATACACACAGCTCTATCACATGAAGAGATTGCAGATGAAGATGTAAATTTTAGTTCCTTCTTCCTGCTTTTTCACTTCTCTCATAATTAGGTCTAATCCTCTTACAGCTTTGCAGCCTGTTAGGTAAGTAAGTAACCGATAGACTTGCTAAAGTTTGGTTTTAAACAAGTTAACAAAATTTATTCTATATATGGATGCAGACATGCATTCAGCATCATATGTGGATTTTACGTGGATGTTCTTGTGTGGTCAGAAGTGTCCTTTCTTGTTTACTCCTCTACATTACACACATCTTTTCCATAGCGAAGGTTACTAAGTAGAAAGTAAATAGAGGAGAGCACATCAATGCATTAATTTTCTTAAAGATAAGATGTGTGTGCGTGTGTCTGTCTGTACATGTGTGGTCATCTGCAGAGACCATGTTGTAGAGTCTGACAGCAGATGGAAGGAAAGACCTGCGGAATCTCTCCGTCCCACATCGTGGGTGCTGCAGTCTGCCACTGAAGGAGCTGCTCAGTGCTGTCAGAGTCTCCTGCATGGGGTGGGAGATGTTGTCCAACATGGATGTCAGCTTACCCACCATTCTCCTGTCACTCACCACCTCCACTGGGTCCAGAGGGCATCCTAGAACAGAGCTGGCCATCCGGATCAGCCTGTTCAGTGTCTTTCTGTCCCCAGCAGAGATGCTGCTGGCCGAGTGGACCACACCAGAAAAGATGGCTGAGGCCACCACAGAGTAATAGAAGGTCTTCAGGAGTGGGCCCTTCACTCCAGGCCCTTCACTCCAAAAGACCTGAGCCTCTGCAGCAGGTACAGCCTGCTCTGACCTTTCCTGTAGAGGGCATCTGAATTGTGAGTCCAGTCCAGTTTATTGTTCAGATAAACACCAAGGTACCTGTAGCTATCTACAGCCTCAATGTCCATACCTTGGATGTTCAGTGGTTGCAGTGGAGGATGTTTGCGTCTACCACCAGCTCCTTGGTTTTTCCGGTGTTGATCTGGAGGTAGTTCTGCTGGCACCAGTCCACAAAGCCTTGGGTCAGTTCTCTGTACTCCTTGTCGTCCCCATCAGTGATGAGGCCGACTATTGCAGAGTCGTCAGAGAACTTCAGCAGGAAACACTGGGTGGAGTTGTGATAGAAGTCTGTAGTGTAGATGGTGAAGAGGAACGGAGCCAGAACCGTTCCCTGTGGGGCCCCCGTACTGCAGACGACCCTGTCCGACACACAGCCCTGAGTTCTCACATACTGTGGTCGGGTGGTGAGGTAGTCCAGTATCCATGTTGTGAGGTGATGGTCCACTCCTGTGTTCTCCAGCTCGTCCTTTAGGAATGTGGGAAGAATGGTGTTGAAGGCACTGGAGAAATCAAAAAACATGATTCTCACAGTGGTCCCAGCAGTCTCCAGGTGAGAAAGGGAACGATATAAGAGGTGAAAGTCACATCTCTTCTCAAATAGGAATGCTTTGTGACTCTTACTTCTTTTCTTTTAATGTGCATAAGAAAACACTTGGTTAGTTTCATTGGTTAGATTTTTGTGTAACAGCAACAGCAATTGCTGGACTCTTTTTAGATTCTTAAAGTTTATTGTTATCCAATAGCCTCTGCTGCGTAATTTCACCAACAGCAAAGCAACAGATACTATCATAGTGCTAAAAATCCAACTCTAATTTTCCAACAGTGCAAATTTCAGAATACGGATGTCACAGTGCGCTCTCTTTTGTGCCATTCAAACTCCACCAAAATAATATCTCAACACTCAGCTGTGAATCTATGGCACAACCTCTGGCAGACAAGATATTTCTCACCTCTCAACGATCACTGTTTTCACATTCAGCACGTCAAGATGTCTTTCTCTCCCTTACTTTTACAAATCTCAAACAGAATTATTCAGTCATCGCCCATGGCTATAAAGACAAAGCAAGAAGCAGAAGGCGAGAGAGTTAAAAAGAGAGTACTGCAGACAGAGAGTGAGATACTGTTTATATTCCTTTTTCTAAAATCTTTCTTTTAATCAACAGGGCTGGTTATAGGGACTGACAGAATGCTTTCGACAGATCAAATAGCCGGACAGCAGAGGGTTTAAAGAGCATGGTATTCATTAGATCTCTCTTAGGTGTCTCTATTTTTTCCCATGTTTGCCCCCTTCTCTTTTTCACCCAATTTAAATTCACAATCTGGTCTGACTTGTTATTTTCCATCTTTTCCCTTCTCCTTTTCAATGTCTTATTAGACCTCCCTAAAACAAAGACTAGTAAAATGAAAGCTTAGAGAAAGCTTGTTTTCTAGCATGGGTTATGGGTTAAACCCTGTGGCTCATGTGGCTTTTCTGTCTTCTTCTCTGGCTAAACTAAACCGTTCCTAGAGGAATCAGCAGGGGGCAGGAGAGACTCTCAGCGCATAGCAACGAGCACCCATTCCTGTGGTCAGAAGAGTTTGCAAAGCGAGAACAATACAGACGTCTTAATTTCCTTTTTCTTTCACTTTACAGTCAAACGCTGCCTTTCATGAGCAGACAGAAGCTGATATCTCAGAATTTAAAAATAAAATGCTTGATTAGCCTTCCTTCAGCATGACATATTTATTATCTGGAGGAACTGTCATAAAATGCAGG
>VOQK01040608.1:0-13538 GCA_015052645.1 Benitochromis conjunctus
GACACATACACGTTTTTACTGAGTAATAATTACTAGTACTTTCCTATTAGATACTACTTAACCCCAATCCCAGTTTTTACAGTGTATCAAATTTAGTACTGAACACCAAAACAAGAACGAACTGGGAATATATTTTTACTCTGGAAAGTACAGTGGGCATCACAGTAATTTCAGTCCAACTTTAAAGCATCCTATGTTATATTTATGTGTAAATATTTTACACTTCCACACTTTTAGCTCTGTTTTTACCAAATCCTTGTGTTTTTTGGAGATTCATGTCAGTACTTTCTGTTAAATACTGGCTCAGGTCTGTGTTGCAGTAGAAAGTAAATACTGATTAAATCCCTGAATGCTAAAAAGAAAAAAAATCCACTGTTTTCTTTATATTATAAAGACACAAAAAATTATGTAAACTAATGTCCAAGGAATCTTCTTGTAGCAAACACCTAGAGACCGTTCACTTCAACTACATTTCCACTTATGAAAATACTTAAGTGTGGTTCAGGTGAAAGAAAAGCGTGCATTGGGTGGGATGACCACTCGCTGGCTGAGTATACCAGACCAGAAGATGTCCGACCAATCTCTAGGCATGTGTGACTAACACCTTGTAGACCCTTTTGTCTATAACGGTCACTGAACATTTGCATTTCACATTCACCTCAGTTCGTTAATGCCTGGAGAATTTCACGGCTCTAGTTCATGTCCATTTTGATCCGATTTTTCCAAATTCATTAAACATTTGTGCTTTATGAGATCACCACCTCATATACAGCCTGTTAAAGAAGACCACAAAACTACGAGCGGTTAAATTTTACTAAGGTAAGCTGCAGAAAGACCTACAGCACTCTGTCTCTCTCACACACATACACACCATTTCTTCAACAAAACACTTATTGGGTATGCACTCCCAATCTGAATACTGCAACTCTAAATAAAAAACTGCTTTGTCAGCTCATCTTGTCATTTCCATGCACGGATTTAGCTGGTGTAGTTTCAAAGATCCTGTGCCCTTTGAATGTGACACAGTTTCACTGTCAGTGTCAGGTGGAGAATGGTAAGAGTGTAACATTCAATGTTTATTTAATGCAGTTGGTGATTTTCAGACTTTGTCCTCTGACTTATGTCAAGGGCACACTTTTGAATTAGCTTGATCAGTCTGCTGGCACGCAGACACGAGGCTGGCTCGTAGATTTAAAAGAGTTTGAATCACTTGAGGGAAACCTATTCTTCTTGCCAGTTAGAGATTAAGTAGATACATAGAAGACAGCCAAGGTCATATTTGAGGCCTCTTCAAAGGCTATTTTTTAACACTCTTAAGCCTATAGGCTTTTTATGGTCCTAGATGCTAAATGCAAAAATCAACACAAGTCAGAAGCATGAATCGGTATTATAAAGTGAAGGAACTATCACTAGACAGTATATTACAACGCAATACTTCTTGGTATATTCTGAATTATTGCTATATATCCATGCTAGCATTTTATTTACCTGACAAATTAAGTCAATTGCACTGAGAAATGTAAAAAAAAATAAAAATAAAAGTAAAACATTAGGGTGATAGGTCTTGTTTATAATCATAAATCGAAGAAACAGAACAGCGTGGCTCCTTGAGTATACAGTCTTTTTCTTACTTCGGTGTAGTAGCAGGCCACGGGTAATGCCTTTGTCAGTAAGAATGCTATAAAACTTACAATGATTAAGACCTCTGGCTCAGATTCAATTAACAGTTTAGACAAATGCTCTCATGACGTGATCCATTCTGAATGAGTAGCAACTCACTTTGTACAAATACTGTGAGAAATCAGTGTACGCTCTTTCTCTGCAGTTACCACATTCAAAGTCAGTGAATGTCAATGGGCAGGACTGGACCCTTTGGCGAGCCAGTTCTGGCCTATAAGCTGCATAGTGGACACCCTTAGTGAAGACGCAGTGGTCCCATGTGCATGTACTGGATGAAGGCAAACGCAGACTCGAGATTTCGGAGGCCATTTACGTGAAAAGGGAAAGACCATCTCTGAATTGAGGAGGTGGCCTAAGGGTACATCTTTCAGCATCTTACAATGCTGTGATTGCAGCCATTCCCCAACTCTCTGTGAATGGTACTCATGGCCTTTGATCAGTGGTCTTTGATCAGTAGTTGTTGATCAAAGGTCATGAGAATTTGCATATTAATGATCAAGGAACTGACCTCCCAGCCCATTGTTTCTTCAGTGGTGCTAGTGGTGATTCAAGTGTTTGTGCGTGAGCCTTGAGCGCAGCTTTGTTTTATTCATGCTCATTACAGAGAAAACTTGCTCACAAAGATATGTGCTTCCAAACATGCACAACAGTTTTGCAGCGAGGGCTGTCAAGTTAGGGTAACCTGGCAAGAGATTCTGATCAAATGTTTTCAAGCCAGCTGTGGCAAATTTGCCCTTTCAAATCCAAGTCACACTGCAAGTCTATTATTTCAAGTTGGATGCTGACGGGCAGATCAGAGGGATTCATGGTGAATGGCGAACAAAAAACTTTAAAGTCTTTCTCCAGTTCACCAAAAATCTGAAAGCGTTGCTCAAACTCCCGTAACATTCCCGTTATCCTATCTTTGAACCGCTTCATGAACTCCTCTGTGAGGGTCAATGTGTCATCAACTCCGCGGATGAAAATTGCCAGTTGTGCAACATCTGTAATGTCTGTGCTTTCATCAATTGCAACTGAAAACACAATAAATGACTTTACCTTTTACTTTAACTGGCTGCTGAAAGATCAGAAATCCTGTCTGTAACTATGTTTCTTGTCAGGCTGATATTTGTAAAGGACTGGTGCTTTTTAGGGCACACAATCTCCGATGCCTTCATCATGCATGTTTTTACAAATTCAAATGGTTTTGAAGCTAGTGCGATTTCATTAGCAATGAGGCAGCTAGCTTTCACTGCAGCGTCACTGATGTCTCGGCTGTGAGTAAACATAGACTGCTGTTTCTTCAGACCGCCAACAGTTCATTCACCTTCTCTCTTCTCCGCTGTCCTTAAAAGTTGTCATATTTGTCGGCATGAAGACTCACATAGTGGCGACGAAGGTTATATTATTTCAGCACAGCAACATGCCACAAACACACCAAACATACAGCTTTCCCATTCACTTCTGTGAATAAATAGGAGGATGACCATTTTTCTTGGAACACTGCACTCTGCATCCGCTTTTCTGTTTTTTGACAGAGACATGTTGGGGCAATGAGGCTGCCAAAGAACATCATGTTTAAAATTCACGGGCAAAGAAAGTAGCTCATAATATCTCACAATTGTTATTGTGCCATCCAATGGACGCAATTGGAACAGCAGTTTATTTTATTGAAAAATTGCAGCTCATACTTTACAAAATTATCTCGCAGGCCGGATTAAACCCGTTTGTGTGCCTGATCCGGCCTGCGGGCCGTATGTTTGACACCCCTGCTGTAAATAGTCCTACAAAGTCCATGTCAGGCCACCTGTTGGCAGATATTACACATCTATAGATCAATAAGGTTTGTGTATCGTGTTGAAATGTAAAATGAAGTTTGTGATGTGGACTAAAACTTGTGTCATACTGGCAGTGGTATTGCAAATTCCTTTCTTCTGTGTATCACAGACTACGTCCTTATCTGGTTGTTGCAGCTTCTCTTTAAAGTGATTTGGAAAACATTTTCATGCTGCACGAACAATTTTCACTCTGATGCTGGTTAATAAAACTGTTACATTTACTGTTTTTACCTCCCAGCTGTTCACCGGGCCCTAGGCTGAGATTTATTTCTCTTCCTTTTACACAAGGTCATTCTTAAGAACACTTCACATCATGTGACTCATTTTGAAACTGTGGGTTTTATTTGAAGAGGCATCGCTTTTGTGCTCGTTTCATTGTGTGACTCTAATTTTCTCTACATTTGATTAAATCTGCATGTTCTGCATCGTTTTACTGCTTGATCGTCAGTGCAGCTTAATAATTTCACGTGAAGTGCAGCAAAAGTTGGCCGAGCTCCACAAAGTCTGAGTGTGGAAGACTTTAATGAAGTTTTCATAGTGAATGAAGAGGCAGCTGTGAGCAGGACAAACAGATCTGAGATGAGTCAAGTGGAGCTGAAGTAAAAACAATTGTGAATTTGATGTGGAGATAACAGGATGAGCTGACACTCCAACGACCACTGCTGCTGCTGACTGGGAGAGTGAACAAATTTAATGAATAGAGGGAAGGATTTTTTACTTGACAAGACTCCATTTTGTCAACACAACTGTTTTTTTTTTTCTTCTTTCTTCAAATACAGAGTCCCACTAAGGAAAGGAAATCTCAAAATCTCACTTGAGGAAAGACAGCACGGTGAAATAAACGTAATACCTGCAGAAGCCCGGCAATACCAGGGATAAGATGTTGCAAGGAAAAATACGACTTAAAAATATCTGTGCAAAACTCAGATGTTGGAGGGAGTATTGTGGTGTTGTCAAAGGCCTGCTGTTCACAGAGGTAGTCAGGGACTAATTATTCCAGTAGATTTCCAGAAAATCATCAGCTCAGCCATGAATTACAAGCTGTTCCGAGGCAGTATATTCGATAACAAAAATAAAAGTTGGAGAAAGTTTGTGTAATTAAGACCATAAACATTGCCTTCAATTTCCTGTAGACACAGCTATTCAAGACAAATATATACTTCGACTACTGGCTGAAGATGGGGGTTGGCCTTCGACTGACTAACTCCAAACAGCTTTTACCTCTTATTAAGTGATGATAATTACAAATCAGTGGACAATATATATGTTTGGCAACTGTTAGATTGATTGTATTGTAAAAACAAATTACTGCATTAAAAGGAAAACTGGAACAAAAGCAATGATGCGCAGTGTGTGGTTATTTATATTTGTCTTCATGTCAGGAAGAAAAGGAAGAAAACCCTGTAGAATAGTCCTCACAGGAAACAGAATACAATATGATAATTAACATGCTGGGTCCACAAGAGTACACGTACACAGCTGTTCAGTCATTCAGCTGTAATTTTTGCACCTATAAAATGCAGCGCATTGCACTGCTGGGTCTGTTCCAGAAAATCTATACAGTATAAGTGGATAAATGTATACAATCTGTGCTGAGACGCAGAAAATGTCCAAAAGCGCATTTATAGTGAACACTATGAATGAATTTCAATAAAACATCATTTTACCAAAACAACATCACAGCTCCTGAAACAACATGTAAGTGTTCGCCTCGCTTATATCGTTACTTTACATTTTTTGAATCTATGTATTCAGCTTACTAGAACTGACAGAAACTGGTTAAAAAAAATCAAAGCAGGACATTGGGTTGCATAAAAAGTCACCTCTAAACCAAATTTTAAGGTTTTCCTGCAAGCTGCTTATTTTTTCTTCCTCTTCTTACATTTTTGATAAGACAGAAAATGTCCACATAATCTGTGTTTTGGAAAGAAAAAGAGAAAATTGTAAGAATTTGGACATTTTAAATGGCAGACTGTGACCTATTATAGGAGCATAGTACACCACATCTAAAGTCAGCAGTAGTGTCAGTAGCGACTGTTTTAGTATTCGATTGAAACCACACAGCTAAAAAAAGTATTTCCAGCTAATGAATTATCTTTGCATTCATCTAGGATGCAGATACAGAAAATAGAGTTGCCAGAGTTTTTAAGAAGACAAACTGTTCTTGTGAGGTCACTTATAACTAAAATAAATACCTCATGCAATGAAAAAAAATCATTATAACAACGATTGGTGCAAATAAAGTGAATGCAAAAGCTTCGGCTTGATAGCAGATGTGGAATTAGCAACAATAAGTCCTCCAAACTCTCAGAAGAAACACAGTTTAGAGGGCAGCCAGTGTCTGGATAATGCAATTCGTGTTTCTTATGAAAAGGCTTAAAAATGACAACATATTTAGATCTGAAGGGGGTTAAGCAACAGTATCTTCTGTCCTTGTTCTAATTGTTATGTGTTAGCTAGACCTATCCCAGCCACCCCCTCCAGATCTTCCAGAGGGATGCTGACAATGCCAGCCTAGATACATAAACTCTCTGCATGTCCAGATCTTCGCTAGCATCTCCTGACGGTTAGACATGCCAGGAGGCATCCTAGACAGATGTCCCAACCACATCCTTATGATGAGGAGGACCAGTGACTCCACTTTGACCTTCTCCACCTCGCCACGGACGCTGCACTGATCTTTTCAGGCCAATGCTCCATTCTCCTCACACTCATGACCAACCCCAGGTACTGGAACTTCTCTATTAT
Source organism: Benitochromis conjunctus (assembly GCA_015052645.1). Lineage (NCBI taxonomy): Eukaryota > Metazoa > Chordata > Actinopteri > Cichliformes > Cichlidae > Benitochromis > Benitochromis conjunctus. Next base: position 6,246 of record VOQK01040608.1, read on the forward strand.
TATTTATTTTGCTAATGACCTAAAGTATTACTCATTCTCCTGAGCAGAATGGCTCAGGCCTCCGCTGCTTGCCTTGCTGTTTATTTTTCCCTCCCAGCAATCTTGTCTGTTTGTTTCTCACTCTCTCAGTTAAGTCTGATTCCACGGCTGATCGTCCAAGCCTCGCCGGCACTTGTTTGCGTCCCGGCATCTTTGCCACTCTGTACAGCATGTCCTCATTACTAAAACATCAAGCGTGTTGCATTAATGCTCCCTGACAGCCCCGCCTTGCCTCCATTGATGTATGCTTAGCTTGACATTTCTCGAGGTTCCCCAACCAAACACTCTCACATATCCCCACTGGCCTTCTGCACCACAGGGTGGAATTGTTTGTTTTCGTCTCTTTGTCTTTTTGCCAGCGTCTGTCCTCCTGTTCCTTTTATGTGGACGTCAACTGCAACCTTGTCCCTTTCCAGTACCCTTTATATCAACACAACATTTTTCCTACGCTGTCTTAAAGGAATCAGACTATTCAAATATTTCCTGGCATTTTTGTACATCTTTAAGAGGACTGGGGATGATGTGAGAAAGTAAAGCCCATTCTGTGGAACACAAGATCTCTGTATTCCTTGAGATAGCTGGACACAACAGCATCCTTATTCAATAACAAATCTGCAGCTATGAATATTCAAGCAAGCTAGGCAACTCTTGCTGGAGACAGCAAGTCAAACAAGTCAGGATAGATGCCAGCGGCGTTGACATTCTCTGGGGAAAAAAAATGTAAAAATTGAAACAAAGACTTGAATCAGACTGAAAGAAGGCTTTAATATTTATACACAATACCACAAAGAATAACAGAAAAAATAATGGTAAACTTAACAGGTTAACCAGAGCACATCCATTCAACAATTGGCTTCATTTAGTTAATAAATTACACAGATTTTCTGTCTGCTATTCAAAAGGGTGATTTGAGTGTTCCTAAAAAAAACATTGTGTTATCATAATATTATAATTTCACACTCGATTACTGATGAACAGCAAAATAACAATTAGAACAATAAAAGCGATAACACTTAAAATTAAAAATACATAAATAAAACAAATCAAATTGATTCAACAGAGTTTATAAGGTAGACTGTTAGAAACTAGATAGAAATACTAACAAACAATGTTAAGACAAACCTAAGACTTTGCTGTTAAATTAACACAGTTTGCTAATATTAGAGACGGAGACAACTGACAATGTTTGCTGCCTTTAGTCTGTATTGAGACAACCAAAACAGTAAGTACTACTTTATTAGTTTGTGGACATTAAACAACAACATTTTTATCATTCTAACTGTTTAGTCAATTCCACCTGCTGTAGTTCAAGTCTCTTACATGTGACACATTTCACAGGTCAAGTTTGAAAGTTTTTGCTATCCTCTTATTTCCTGTTTTATTTTAAATGGAGAATAAAAAAAAGGTTGCATTAAGTAAATAATTTATGCCTTTACTCCTCTCAGATGATATGAGCAGCCTTTAGAATGAAAATAGAAAATAATAAAATCACATACCTAAATTGAGAAGGTAGCGAAATATTTGAATTCTCCCTTCATCCATGATACCTGATGTCCAGAGAACCATCGTCATTTATCAGTCCATTTGACTGTAAGACCTTCTTGTACATCGCTGTACCGCTGCGATCCTCTGCTGTGCTGTTACTATCTATGTCAGTGTGCATGTAGTTTACCTCTGCCAAACCCACCTGGATGCTAATTGCTTCAGTTACAGCCTGCTGCCTTTAAAACAGCTGAGCCATATCAGGAAACATGATGAGCAAAGCCTTGGGCCAAAATATCTGTCAAGCTTTATATTATTGACATAGAATTAGAATCATTAGCAAGATAGTAAAAACTAAATCTCAAATTTATATACGTACAGAGACTAAACCCTAAGTTTCTGACTCTGACACTATACAACATAAAGATGGTGCAAAATTCCAAGATGTACATTGTTGCGATCTAGTGACTGTGAAGGCCATGTGTGTACAGTCAATTAATTGTCATGTCCAAGAAGCCAGTTTGGGGCCCAAAGTGTGCCAAGAAAATACCCCAGCCTGAACTGTTCATACAAACAAAGATAGAGCCATGCTTTTATGTTAACTACACCAAATTCTGACTCAACCATCTGAATGTTGCAGAAAAGGAGATTCATCAGGCCAGAAAACAGTTTTCCAATCTTTTATGGTCCAATTTTGGAAAGCCCGTGTAAACCGCAGTCTAAATTTCCTGTTATTAGCTGATAGGAGTGCCACCCAGCGTGGTCTTCTGCCACCGTAGCTCATCAAGGTTTATTCTGGTGTGAATTCAGAGATGCTCTTCTGCATAACCTGGATGTCCCGAGTGGGATTTTTAGTTACTTTCAGCTTCCTATTGCATTAAAACAACATTAACACTATCCACATTATTTTGTCAATATTGTAAGTGGCAGATAACTGGCTCTCATTGGATATTCTGATCAGATATTTGCGTTAATGAGCAGTTTAACCTGTTTCACCTAACGAAGTGACCAGTTAGTGTAGTCTGGGAATACAACAAATGCAGCAGAACAAACTCATCACATGTATGAAGGACTGCATTTTTTTTTAGTGGCCACAGAGAACTGGCAAGCTTATTTTTTTCTAAAATCTTAAAAGGCCTGCTTTTAAGATTTTACACTGAGGACACAATTTTTTCAGTTTGTTCACAGAAACCAAATTGTGGTTTCTATGAATAGATTGTGACCCGTATTATCCTAGAAAGGCACAAATCCACAATGATTTTCGATTGCAATGAGGGAACTGCACATCTAAAAATCATTTCTCAATTGACTTAACAAATGTAGTGTCAGAAAACAGCTTCAAGCCACAGCTACACATATGAACTTGTGATGCTATTTCTGCTCAGTGTGTTCATAATGTATACAACAGAGTTGTGCTGGCAGTGAAATAGAAATATTTAAGACAACAGTCTTGCTCACACCCAACAACAACGTTTTTTTGGTTTTGTTCAGTTGTTGTTGTTCAATTTTTGTGATTTCTCTCAAAGAAAGAAAGAAATCTTCTTTTATAATTAAAGTTAAAAATCTTTCAGGTCTTTATGTTAGCATCTCACATTTATAAATTCAAGTGACATTCCATGCAACTCTAATAGCAGTCACATTTAAGATAAGATAAGACTAGCCTTTATTAGTCCTACACATGGGAAATTTGGGCCTAACATGGGCTAGTTTTTGGTACTTAAGGTTCAGTTACAGCACTGGCAAATGTAGTGTGGGCCTGACATGGCCTAGAAGCCATTAACAGGCCTTGATATGGATTATAATCAATGTAACATAGTCCAGATGTTGCTCAGATGTCATGATGTACTCGACATCTGCCCCATAAAAGGTGAAGCTTTTGGAGTTGAGACAGCCAGACTTGGGAAGTCAAATGTGGCCCATTAAAGAACTGCAGGTGTAGACTTAGATTGTTATCAGCAAAAACACTGGCTACTGCCTTTAGGAAATTTATCTTAGTCAATATGGCTGACATCGACTGGTGTTTGATCGATAAATCGTAAATACTGTTTTTCGACAAATAACAATATGATGATTATGAAACAGGGTTTAAAGGATGTTTCGATGCTATTGTTTTGTTCAGTTCCTGCCCTCAGTCACACCGTCACATACATCTTTGCAGCTTTTATAGTTACTCTTTTCCAAAAGCAATATGTGGCACATGACCTATATCACCCAGAGAGGTCTATTTAATAGATATCCATACAAAAACAGCTGTATACCTCCAGCATATGTGTCCTGCCAGATATCTGGACCCATTGTTGCACAGCTGGTAGGGAAATGTCATTGTTCACCGCAGCGCCTAGAGGAGGGATGTCATACACTATACCGATCTCTGTTTGTTTGGCTTATCCTGACAGGACCAATTCATCACTGCTGGGCATGTTGGCTTAGCCTTCAGCACAACCACAGCAAGCGCAGCAACTTTTCCACGGGATGAATGCTCATACGCTTAGCCCTATCTCCTCTGGCTCACTGCCACTTTCTTTTCATGTGCCCTTCATGCTTTTTATTCTTCTATCTTGCTTTGTCTCATTGTTCTGCTTCTTCTCTGCTGGTCTTTTTGTAGGTGTGTTTCTGAGTCGTCTTTTTGTTCCCCTTTTCCTCTATTTTGCACAGATCCTCCGCCTTTGTTTATCCTCATTGAGCACAGAACTGCAGTGTTACAGTGCCGATAATTTACAGACATTGGTAATTTCCAAAAATTACCCTCGAGACTGAGTGTCTTTATACTAACAACTGTAACCTGATTCATAAGAGTAAGTCTAATTACAGTAATCCAAAAAACAGAGCCCATAAAATCTGACCTAAGCTGGAAAGACGTATGGCTGTATGTATATTATATTTACTATTACACACACACACACACACACACACACACACACACACACACACGCACACACACAGGCACGCACGCACGCACGCACGCACACCAGAACTAACCAATGTATCTTTTTGATATTAGCGTTTTTTACAGATAAAAACAGCTTTAAAAACCATTGAAACAGCAATAAATGTGATTAAGACCATGCATGTGTTATTACTTAACACTGATATCAGTCCTTTTGTTCATTAATTACAGATAATGGCAGCCTAGATTTGTCTTTGGCATATGTGAATGATGGTGATCATGAGTCTGTGGTCTCTAGTATAAAGCCTGAAACCGCCTGGTCTCTGTTTCTCCCTCCCTGTATTTCGGTCTGTGTGCAGAGATGCGCCCGGGCCGACACAGCTCCACTGTTCACTCTGTAGCTCGCATTAACCCTGCCGCTAGGGTTAACAACCTTTCTGCTGGAAAACCTGCATGTTTTATTATAAAACAGAAAGCAGAGTGAAAAATACCCCCATGCACTCTTTCTCTCTCTCTCTCTTTAGCGTTATTGATGACCACATTGCACTACCTATGAAAAACTGGTTTGCAAAAGGTACATATTGTACTATAACAGGGACTGCTTGTATTGTGAGTTTGAGTCATATCAGCATTTAGGTGCCTGCTATCTGTTTGCAAATCCGCTGTGTCTGACAAGGGGCTGTTGTTCTGAAATATCAGCATGTTCAAAGAAAAAGCACTGAAAATACAGACTGAACTAGCTGTAATCATCTTAAAGTTTAGTTTTTCTCAAATCATAGCCTCTCTCATGCCAAGCACACTGTACTTTAACAAAGACAAGTAAATCTGTCAAGTGCGCGGCTTTAAAAGAGGGCTGTGATCAGACCTGTATGATGTCAGAGAGAGGACACATTTCTATATCTCAGGCAAACAGCACCCAGCTGATATTCAAACGTTGTGTTTACTAGGTGCAGCCAAACAGGATATTTTGAAAGTAAAGGAAATTAAAAAGGGTTTGTTTCAGATCGAGCAAGAAAGGAAGGACATCCCCAAGATACAGGATGAATAATTAGTGATTATTTTGAAAAGTAAATTGTGATATCAACTATCAAGTATGAATTGCATGTCACTGATTATGTCTTTTTGTTCAAATACAAACTGGAACAAGACAAACGCAGAGAAATCTTTTCATACTTTTTATAACTATAATCTGAAGAAAAAGAAAAAAAAAAATCTCCTTTGCAGCTGTCACCCCTGCAGCCCACGTCTGCTGAGAGTTTTACTGACCTAACCAGCTCCCAGTTTTCTAAATGCATCTAAGAATAATGGTGCTGACCTGTTCATTACAGGTCTATTTTGATAGTGTAGCCCTTTTTTTTTTTTACTGAGTCCAGCAGCCTTAACAAAATGCCACAGTGTGTTTCTCCAGTTATCAAATAGGAGTTTTGATATATCACACTTTTGTCTTTTTTTTCTGTGCAGCAAGTCAGTTCTAGGAAATACTGGCATCTCATTGAAAAGTTGTGTGTGCCAACTTAAAGCAGCAAACCAAGAGCAACACTTGAATTATACCTATATACCGATATCTCGATATTTCGATAGATATAGACAGAGAGAGAGAGATGCACATCACTTTGAAAGACCTTGCAAGAAGGAACCACGTTTACATGATTCTATATTTATACTTTCAGTGAAAATCTTCAAGGCTGTCCTTTTGCTAATTAGTTCTTTGAGAGTGAAGTCAACCAAACAATGTTAATGAGAAACATGTTGTACATTTGTGTAGAAAATCTCAGTTCACAAATCAGTACTTAGTAGAGCACTATTCACTGTGCATGTACAATATTGTGTTGTTTTGTATTACTGAGCCTGCAGACCAGATAGTTTTTCTTGCTGTCAGTTTGCATTAAAGGCGTACAGAAAGTGTCAAACAAGAAAAAACAGCTTTACCATTTGTTCAGTATAGCTGCAAAGGAAAGCCATGGTAAAATAATATGATATGAAACGATGGTTATGCAATAATGCCGGCAGTTACACCTAACTGCAGCACTTCATTTAATGGTTTGATGCTTTTACAAGCAAAAAATGCCCAATAGTTGCTAAATGTGAGGATATGCTGCTCTTCTTTCTCATATATAAGAATATTTGATAATACAAATAACAATTAGCATCATCCAAATTCAATCATATTTTTATATTTGAATTGTAATTGTAACAATTGTGATAATAATAGTTTTAGTTTAGTTTTTTGGGGGGAAAATGTAAAAATACAGAAGTATATGAAACACTGTAATGTGCAGAAAGTTTCAAATATAAGCAGTAATCTTTCTGAAACACATTAATGAGATATTAATGTTGAGTACAAAATAAATTCAATGAGTTTATCATTAATGTGAGTAGGTACATCATGGACAGTGGTTGTCACCACAATTGATAGGTACAATACTATTTGATACCAAAATTCTGAAATTGCAATAGCTTGTTTGGTTGGTTTTCTTTTAATAGCACAGGTAAATGTGAAGGAACTGAGGCTTCTGGAAGTGACTGTTTTGGGTTAAACCTACAGGTATTTCTGTCCATCTTTACATGCTGACGGAGGACAGCTAATGCAACTGCCTCAACAGGTTCACACAAAGGTGTGTAGTCTTACCACTACACTATCCAGCTGCTAAAGCTGGAGATGCTGGGGATTGAACCCAGGACCTCATATATGCGAATCATGCACTCTACGACTAAGTTACATCCCCACACAAGTCTAAATTTCTCGTATCATGACACTCCTAGTTCCCCTAGTGACTTCCTATAAGAGTATATCATGTCTGTATGTCAACTTAACTCAAAAGACCTGCAGGAGAATTAACATTTGAAGCCCTTATTGCAGTAATCCGTATTTTTTTTATTTATTT
>VOQK01040609.1:0-14647 GCA_015052645.1 Benitochromis conjunctus
TATATTATATTTATATTATATATAATATAATATATATATTATATTATATTATATTTATATTATATATAATATAATATATATATTATATTATATTATATTTATATTATATATTATATATATAGGTATAAGGGTTCGTGTGTATATGTATATATTAACCCATCCCCCTCCTTGAATTGCCACCTTATCGTGGTGGAGGGGTTTGTGAGCTCAGACGATCCTGGAAGCTGAGGTGTCTGGAGCGTTCAGCTCCTGGTAGGGTCTCCCATGACAAACAGGTCCCAGGTGATGAGCCAGACTGAGAGCAATTCATGTGCACTGCAGCATTATCAGTATTTTCACACTGTAAATGCTAACGTGAAAAATCTCCAGTGTTTTTTTTTGTTTGTTTGTTTGTTTGTTTTTTTTTCTCTCATTTGAGCTGTTAGATATTAAATTATTAAATTGTTAATTTTTTTTCCCGTTTTTGTTTTTTTATTTAACCAGCTTGAAGCAGAAATGAAATGAAAAATGAAAATAAAATTTTAATAAAATATTTGAATAAATTTCATTGTTGCACTTAAACTATACAATAAACAAGTTTAAGGTCAATGCCATGTCAATAATTCATTTAGTATTAATGTGAACGTGTTACAAATTGAATGCTTTCCACCTTCAGCTGTGTTAAAGTATGAAAGCCTGTGAACCTCAGAAACGAAACATATTCGTCACTGTATACATCTTTCTACAGCTGACTTTTGTACCATTTATATTCATTAGAAATTGGCTGAACTGAAATGAACTGCTATTCTTAAGATGGGGCTCTTGCAGGTATGACAGTTTAAATTAAATGTATGAATGATTTCATTTTACCTTTAAAATATATATTTTTTTTTCCTTTGTAGATTGCTGTGAGTGTATTATTGCTTTTTAAAACCTTTAGAGAGAGTGGCATTAACAGCAGTCTGTCTGTCAGGTGGAAAGCTTCCAACATTTATTCGCTAATTTTAAGCCTTTTGATGACATAAACATCACTAAGCTCTACTGTTTCTTTTCTCTGTAAATATGCAGGAACAGAAAATGTCTCAATGTGAAAGTACAGGACTGAAAGGATTCATCCACTCTGTGACATGCATGCAAATTTGCCTTTGTTTGACTGGAATGCAGTCAAGCAAGTTTTGGGTGAGCCAGTTTCACTGAGCCACCTGAGGTAAAGCCAGTTGTTGTTTGTTGGGACTGATTAGCTTCACATTAATCGTTCTATTTATTTCCGATCTCTTCATGGATAAATTTCAACATGAGGAGGATCTGTCGTGGGACTGATCATTGGTCTGTTAGTGTCCGCTGCCCTCATTGTTGCTGCTGTTGCTGGGTTTGCACCAGATCCATAGAGGCTGGGGTCTATCTCACCAGGCAAGACCCAAGGTGCAGGCTGTGGAAGGATGCCATTACTAATGACTGACAAGACAAAGACTTTGACTGACAGGAGGAACGTCAGGATGGGGTGTGTATTTATGGGGAATCGAAAGGGAAACATAATCTCTGACACACACGTTGAGTAAACAGCCACTGTTTGACTGGAATGCAGTTCAATAACTTTCGGGTGAAAGTTTCACAGAAACACCTGAAGGAAACATCACATATTTCAAAACCAACACTACATCACTGGCCGGGAGATTCAAACTCAGACAGTGCTCACCACTGACCTAAAGTAACCACTACACCACCATGCCAGACAGATCTCCACATGTTTTAATAAAAGTTCATTAGTAAAGTTAAAAATTACTACTGCTTTGTCACTCGCACTGGTTGTTTTCTGAGTAATGACGTGTACAGCAGTTTTGTTGCACTTCATGCCACTGAATAATGTCCCTGCTGTTTATAATCTTTTTGTTTGTTTTCAGCACCTATAGGCCACAAGTAAAGTGGAGCAAGTCAAATTTTCATTTGAAGCCTTGCTGAAACCACAAAACCACATGAGAAAAACAAGTGAGACAAACAAGTGTTTATTGACCTCAAATACATAAATACAATATAAATACAACAATAATATACATAAATTCAATATAAATTACAGTAAAGTTACAGTTAATGAATCCTGTTGACATCAGTGTGGGACTTCAACAGACTGCCAGGTGAGCTACGCTCACTTATATCTACAGAGAGAGAGAGAGAGTACATTCATTAACTTATCTCAGCAGAAACAGCCTCAGTGGAAACTCTTGCTATCAGGAGCTTTTCTACTGGCAATGGAACACAACAAAGTGTTCCTGTTACCAATAAATAAATAACTTTATGTAAACTTAAATAATAAATGGATCCATTATTTATATCAATACTAATGTGTTTTTTTTCTCTAAATCTCATAAATGAATGGAGAAGGCAGCGCAGCTTCAAACTTCAAGCATACACCTGACACCAGACCAGGTTTCCACAGCAGGATACAATGAAAAAAAAGAGGAAAAGGTCAAGCAAAACTTCTTCCTGCTCTGCAGAATAATCTTTGAAGCTTGACGTGCTCCTCAGATGTGGAATAGCCTCTTACGATTGGCCGAAATGCTGTGTTTCATTTAGCTATATTTATATTTTGATAATTAAAAGAAATACTATCTTGATGCATGGTCAATCATCCAGGTAAGGACATCCCAGAAAGTAGGTTATGTTCTTCTGGAGGACGCCTTCTTTGTAAACCCAGGAAAATATTTCCACATGCAGTCAGGATTGAGCCCTAAAATGAAATATTAATATGTCTTTATTATCAGACACATGTGACTGCTCACATTTTTTTATATTTTCTGAGTTTTAAATTCTCATGTTGTGCCAGTTTACAATCAAACTGTATGGTTATAATTGGTACACAGATCTCTCTAAAATAGATCTCAGTGAGACGACCTGTACAAAAAAGTATTTGATAATAACTTGTGCAGTTATCAAAAGGAGTCATAACTTTATGGAAAAGCAGCATGCAGATAATCGTGAATCAAATCGAATTAAAAATTGCATGAAGATATATCTGACTTTACAACACTGATCCAAAAATAATAAATTAAACAGCATCTTTGCTACCATAACAAGTAGCTCCACTGTGCATCAGTGCAACAACACAGTTGACTGATCAGTGCTGTAGAAATGAGATGTTGCATTTTGAACTTTTCATTTTCTCCGTTCTGTGCTGTTTTCCTTCTTTCAGACCAGAATAATATCACAGTTCAGTCTGGACAGAAAGCTATTCTCACATGACGAGCTCCAAAAACAACACCTCCATCGTAGCTGTAGAGTGGAGCAGATCTGACCTGAAAACGGAGTACACTCTTTTAAGCCGAGACGGCCACTTTGACCTTCACAAGCAGCATCCATCTTTTATGAACCGGGTGGATCTGCAGGACGAAGAGATGAACCATGGAAACATGTCTCTGATTCTGAAGGATGTGACGATTAACGACACTGGAACATACGAGTGTCGTGTCTTCATGGGGGAAACACACCTGTGGAAATCCATCAGCATCGTCTCCCTGAGTCTTGTTGATCCTCCAGGTGAGTGAGTAGAGCTGAGTGTGTGTGTGATCAGAGGTGAAGCTTCTTCCTGGTTGTTGATGTTTGTTTCTAAAGATGTTGTTGCTGAGCAAACAAAGCTGTTTATACACCAGGAGAACTCAGAGATTATCAATCTGTTGGAGTGAAAGCCGGTCTGCCATTTTTTGCACTGATTATTGTTGTGGCTTCTTGTGCCACAATGGAAAATGACAAAAAGCAGAATAATGTCTGGACTTGAAATGGAGATATAAATGTTTAACTGGAGCTATTGAAAAAGGAGAGGCTGCTGTACTGTCACCCACTATTAATACTAATCAATTTGTTAAAACTCACTTTAAACATGTTTACAAAGATATAAACAGTAACGTGATGCGCATATGTTTCTCTGTCACCACATTATTTCGGTTTGAAATAAGTTATTTATTGTTGACACCTAAAAGTTTATTCAATATTCTGTTTATATTATTCTAATCCTTTTTTCATTTTGACTATTTACAGTATTTCTTGCATTCAAACAGTAGTTATTCTTTTATAGCTTGGCTGCCAGGCAACTTTTCAAATGAACAAACAGAATACAATTACAGTGTTTAAATGATAATACATGTGAAATAAAATACTTTAGCATGAATCATCCCATTATTAAGCAACCTTGTGTTGGTTTGCTTTATGAGCAGTATACATTGTCCTTCAGCTCGTCACGTTTTCTTTTGAGGTCAATGAAACATCTATTTGTACAACTGTGACCCAGGACTCAAATCTTTAATACCATTATAGCATCTCAGGGCAGATTAGCTCATGGCCTGCTTCATTATTTGTGTGTGAAACCTGATAAGTTTATTTAAAGCAGTTTGAAACTTTCAGTTTATTGTAGAAAGGATTACCATTGGGGAAGCTGTTTCTGAATTAAGCATTTCATCTGTATGAGTCACGTGACACAGCCCTGTGGTAGACTGTTCACCTACCTTTGACCCAGTGACAGAGCCGGGATAGGCTTATTATTGGGTGAAAACCTGAAATATGAAACAGGAAAGACAGAGATAAAGAAAAAAAAGCATGTCTAACTGTCAGGTGGAAGTTTATTGGCTGGGTTTTAAACATTTTAATGGCATAAAGAGCATCATATGTGCCTCAGATGGACTCAGCAGAGGCTGATCTTCTTGAGAAAGCCAACATCCTCACAGCTGTTAGTGAGCTTCTACAGGAGCTCAGCAGAAAGCATCCTATGTTAAAACAGTGTCACCTTGTGGCCAACAACCTGCACTGCAGAAAACAGGAGAGGCTGAGCCCAGAGGATTAATAACAGAGCCACACACAGGATTGAAGGAACCCAGCTCCCAAATCTGGGCACAGCAGCTGGCAACATTATCAGGGACAACCCACCCTGCTCACACACTCTATATTCCACTCCCATCAGGCAATGAAACAAAAACCAGGACCATCCTGACACACACAAACCGACTGAGGAACAGTTTCTTCTCCAGAGCTGTTACACCCTCCACCCCCACAGAGCTCACACACACACACACAGGACGTGCAGACTGAGTGTTTAAGGACTCAAATGCACACGTGCGGCGACACAGTGTGTTTAACAAAAACCAAGTCATTTATAAGACTGATGGCAAACACGCAAAGAAAAGCAAAGCAAAAATACAAAAAGGAAACTGAGAACTACAAACTTATTAAAACCTAAAACTGGAAATGCGCACTAGGGCTAGAAGTACTACAACTAGTGACACTTGGTTAAGTGACTGGAACATAAACAGACAAACTCTCAAAGGACAAGGGAAGCCAATGACTACACATTTATATACATAGAAGGGTAGTTGGGGGAAGACAGCTGGGGAGAACAAGACACAGGTGGACTAAATCACAAGAGATGAGACAAAGGAATCAAAACGAAAAGCAAAGTATAGGAAGAAAAGCACACACAGAACAAGGAAAATAACAAGAACACAACTCTGATTTAGTCGGAGGCCAGTGTCAGCAAAGGCAATGGGACAGATATGTCTTCTGGAGGCGACATTGGAGGAGATGGAAATGCAGCAGCGGTGGCGGAGGGACTCAGAACTAGATTGTGCCCAGCTCCTGGACTTAGGGTTATGAAGAGGTGATGCAGGGGTCACTGGCTAGGGCTCAGGTCATGTGGGATTCTCAGGCTCAGGTGGCTCGAGTAGCACTGAAAGACCTGCAGATGACTCTCACAGCTGCCTCCTGGGTCTGCGCTGCAGGACACGCAGACCTCCATGAAGGCTGAAACTCTGGTTGGGATCCAGCAGCAGGCCTCACCATGCAAAAAGATTTAGGTACAGAAACATGCTGAGCCCTGGCCACCCCCACCCTTGGAGCAAGGATGGGTGCAGGGTACTCAGACTGGGGGGAGGCCCCGGAAGGAGCCACAGTCTCTGTTTTCTCTTCATGAAAACAGAAAATGCAGTCTCTGACTGGGCAGAATGAGAAACACAGGCAGTCATGGCACACGCCAGCTTAGGACTACAACAAAAAGCTTCCTGTGGAGCTAATTTAGGGAACATTAGTAATGTACTCTGTGCTGGCAGAGAAGCATAGATGGTAAACTGTGACCGATACACGCAGTGGATTTCAGAATAAAGAATATAAACAGTCACAAATATGCTCTGCTCAGAAAATGTTTTCTTACAGTTATTAAAACCATATAAATAAAAGTAAAACTGTGAAAGCCTAAAGAAAAATGCAAGAAAGAGCACAATTAATTAATTACATGTTGTCTATTAACCATCTCACAGCTGGCTGCACAGTTGTTTGTCCAGCAGAGAGGACAAACAGACAAATGCTGTTTCTTCTTCTTCTTCCTCCATTTAAGAGGATGAAGCAACAGCATTTGTCTGTTTGTCCTCTCTGCTGGACAAACAACTGTGCAGCCAGCTGTGAGATGGTTAATAGACAACATGTAATTAATTAATTGTGCTCTTTCTTGCATTTTTCTTTAGGCTTTCACAGTTTTACTTTTATTTATACGGTTTCCTCCATGAAAACATGACACTCGTATGTTCCAGTATCATTAATCGTCACATCCTTCAGGATCACAGACACGTCTCCATCCTTCATCTGTCTGTCCTGCAGATCCACCCGGTTCTTAAAAGATGGATGCTGGTTGTAAAGGTCAAAGTGGCTGTCTCAGCTTAAAAGAGCGTACTCTGTCTTCAGGTCGGATCTGCTCCACTCTACAGCTACGATGGAGGTTTTTGTAGCTCGACATGTCAGAGTGACACTGTGTCCAGATGTGATGATTTTGTGGTCTGAAAGAATGAAAACAATAAATAACTGTCTGGTTTACTGTCAGAAGGAGCCAAAGACATTTTAAAGCAGATCTTATCAGAAAGTCATGGCCAACACCCCCAAAAACTCAAAACTTTTTAAACATATAAAATCCTCAGGTTTGTTCTTAACTGTGTTTTTAAATGTTTACAAGAAGAGAAGCAGAAAAGTGCAAACGTTTGGCCACAAATGCCCATTTTTTGTTTTTTATTGAATCATTTATTTAAACAGGTTCTCTCATTGAGATATGTTTAGAGACCATTGTACACAAAAAACCCCCACAAAATTAAACAATCTGAGAGTAGATGGACACAATCTGACCTGTTGCTTCATCCTCTTAAATGAAAGAAGAAGAAGAATACATATAAAATAAAAGAGTGGAAAAGTCTTATGTGTGTGTTTCCATTTGTACTGTTAGATATGAGAGTAAAAATGATGGCACATATATTTCAGGATTAAAGATTTCAGACTCTTTTGTGTCATTACCCCAAATGGTGCATAACAAAAACCTAACATATCTACTGACATGGATATAAATACAAAATATGATATGTGAATAAAATTAACACAGTAACCAGTGTATGTATATAGCTGAGTACTGCGAGCTGAGCAGAACAATAGTTCTTTACATGAGTTTTTACATATTAAATGTACACAAAGCAGTGTGTCCTGAGGGATAGGACATGGATTGAGCACTCTACTCATATTTTCCTGTGTCTATTTTACTGTAGGGTCTAAAATATAGTGGATATAAAGGTTAGTGCCAGTAATGCATTTATGCACTTGACCCTGCATGCTGCAGCTTCACAGAAAACACAGTCATTAATTAAACTCCACTCAGTATCAGATATCAACTGAATAAAGTCCTGCATGTAGAACAAACAAGCTGAGTGTCAATATTAACTTTCTTTATCTACAGTTTATAACAGGAAAACTAAAATTAAAGTTAAACTTTAACTTGCACAGCTCCTAACGAGCACGTAGGTGTCCATGAAAAAAAGATGGATCTATGCACCAGAGGAGGGTGGGTTTTTTCCAATTAAAAAAAAAAAAAAATCGACTGTGTCATCAGCTAAAATAAATCATATAGTGTAAAAACACCACCTGGTCTGAGGTGATCCCGTGAACACGGATGATCAGATCGTTCCTGTATCGAGTTTTGTTTAAACTCAATCCTGCTGGCAGCACATTCACTTCATCAAGTGTCCTCTGTTCACTGTTACACACGTTTAACTCAAACTAATGAGATCTACGATGGAACCTCTGATATCTGATTTTATACAGAACAGAATGGTTTGGTCTACAGAAACACATGATTTGGTTTAGGTTTCATTTTGCACAGTTTCAAAGCAAGAAGAAGAAATGACAAGTAAAATAAACGTGTTCTCTCTTTGATTTCAAAGCAAAACATGAAAACAAGAAGAATTTTTTTGTCTGGTGTCACTTTTATTGTTCCACAGGTTTTTCTGCTTACACTAAAACATGCATTTACTGCATCCATTATGACCCCTTTACTCTCGTACTGCACAGGATGCAGGGTTCCTACTGTTAAAACAATAAAAGCTAAAAATTAAAACGTGTGAAACTCTAAATAAAAATGCAACACAGTGCACATCCATGACTTCATGTGTGTGTCATAAACAACAGGAAACACCCAAACTCAAACCGAGCCACATATCATGCATGTGCCACAAAATATTGAATCCATGTCAATATTTATAAAAACAATCAACAAAAAACATGGGAATTTTCTTCATGCTCCACTGAACAACCTCTGAACATGAGTGTTGGGCAGAGCAAAAGGTGGTGTGTTTTTCTTTTTTCTATTCTTTATTATTATTATTATTTAATGAAAATGGAAATAAATTAATTTTTGGTTCATTTATTTATTTATTTTGATACCTTTGGGGAAAAAACCCCTAAAGATAATGCTATGCTAGGCCCTTTGCTGAGGTGGGTGGGTCTAAAGAGCCAAGGCCCACCTGTGGTGGGCGGAGTTACAGGTCCCAGCTGTGTATAAATCCACAGACGAACAGTGGAAACGCTGTTGGTGGTTCTGTGTGTATTCAGAAAGGTGTACTTATACCTACTGCACTGTCACAAGGTTTTGTTTCTGTAAAATCAGGTTTACAGGATCAAAACAGGAGACATCGCCTGTAAAAACAAGTGGATTGATTCACAGAGTGTCTCCGTTACACCTAATTTCATAGTGAAAGGGCGACTTTCTGCGTGCACACAGAAAATGCTGAACACCAAACGCACAGTCTCTGTGGCTGTGCTGCTGGGCCTCATCACAGCATCTCGAGGTAAGCTTATTCACGTAATATTCCCAGTTAAACAGCTTCTGTTTGTTCTCAGTGAACAAACTGCAAACAGCCTGCTGCTGCTAGAAGCTGCAGAGTCTCTGAAACACAGTTATTGTCCTTTGGTGTTTTCACTTAGCTGTGATTTAGTTTTTAATGCTCTTTAAGATCAGTTAGATTTAAGAAATGATGAATGGACTTTGTAACAGCTCACATTTAGGTTTCAAACTTTCTTTTTTCATTATTATTTTTTTATCTATTTTAATATTTTTTAATGTAACTGAAAGATTTTGATGACTGTATATTTCTGCAGTATCGCTCTTTGGTTTTAGCAGGCTGTTCAGCAGCCCGCTGCAGCTCAGACAGCGCCTCGGTCTGAGAGCTGTTTGACTTTTGAACTGCTTCTTTGGTTCCTTCCAACAGTGAGCCAATAAAGCAAAGAGAGAGAGCAGAGCTCAGTGCTGTCTCTGTAGCTCACCTCACTGATCGGTGGTGTAGATGTGAGAAGCTGCACTTTGACCTTATTAACCTTTGTGCGTTTTGTTGTTTTCATCCTTTCAGACCACAAAATCATCACAGCTGAATCTGGACAAAACATCACTCTGACATGTCGAGCTTCAAACATCTCCATCATAGCTGTGGAGTGGAGCAGATCTGACTTAAAGCCAGAGTATGTCCTTTTAAGCCGTGACAGTCACTTTGACCTTCACAACCAGCATCCATCTTTTATGAACCGGGTGGATCTGCAGGACAGACAGATGAAGGATGGAGACGTGTCTTTGATTCTGAACAATGTGACGATTAATGACACTGGAACATACGAGTGTCGTATTTTCATGGAGGAAACACGTCTGTGGAAATCCATCAGCACCATCAGCCTCAGTGTTGATCCTCCAGGTGAGTGAGTAGATCTGAGTGTGTGATCAGAGGTGAAGCTGCTTCCTGATGGTTGATCTTGTTGATGTGTCTCACCTGCAGGTCCACCAGAAGCGCTCGGAGAGGGTCGATCTGTTGGAGTGATCGTTGGTCTGTCAGTGTCAGCTGTGATGATTTTTGTGGCCTTTTTTATCTATAAAACTCCAGAAAAAAGAGAAAAAATATTCCTTGTTCATTCTTGTCATAAACGGACACGGCCGTGTCCGTTTATGACAAGAATGAACAAGGCTCATGAAACGTCGGCAGTCGTTTAATATCCCATCCCCTTCCCCCTACTTTCACCCCCCCTCCTTGAATTGCCACCTTATCGTGGTGGAGGGGTTTGTGAGCTCAGACGATCCTGGGAGCTGAGGTGTCTGGAGCGTTCAGCTCCTGGTAGGGTCTCCCATGACAAACAGGTCCCAGGTGATGAGCCAGACTGAGAGCAATTCATGTGCACTGCAGCATTTATCAGTATGTAAATGCTTCATTTGTTGTGTGGTTTTGTTTTTTGTTGTGAAAGAAATGTGCAGAAAGCAACTGTTATTCTTTTTTACTGTCTTTTAATAAAAAGATATTTTAAATGAAATGGTGAAAAAGTGTTTGTTGTTCTTTTGAACTCTCGGGTATGACACTAGAAATCATATCACCGTATCACCATCAGTAATGCACTTATAAAGTAGTAACTGACCTGCATGTCCAGAGAGCACGCTGCAGCGTTCAGTGTGAAAACTCTACACTGTTAGAAAGGAAGCATCACTGACAAACAGTCAATATAAATACATGCTGAGCTCTGATTTTCCTATTTGTACAGTGACTTGAAACAACACTTGCCATTTAGGGCTGTTAGATATGATTTAAGATAAACACACATGAATCAGTGGATGGGAGGGACCAGAGCTGAAGCCTCTGTTACATCCCCCAAAGCTGCTGAGGACCCCAAACCAGCCGGCCTGTCTCGAGAAACAGGACTAAATGGAAGAAACCTCAGAGTAAAAGACACTGTGTAAATATCCTGTTAGTACAGCACAGATAAGCAAATCTTAAATTTACAGTCCTACATGATGTCGTCTGTTTTTATGTATTTATTTCTTATTAATGCCGAATTAGAGCAAATCTACCTGTGGGTACAAATAAAAGAACCTGAAGCCGAACCTCAGGTGTGAAAATGGTTTTCATGGTCGCTCGGTCTGTGACAGAACAGCTCACTTCTTATTACAGAGTGAATGTGATCAGTGTTTGCAGCAGGTGATCACACCACACAGACGATATCAGGTAAAAACCTCACAGAGAGAACCTGCAAACATCAGCTGACCTTAACTCAGACATTACCTGATGTAAACACCGTCATAAATGAAGCTACATACAGTATCTGGTATCGGCTGGACAAAGTCCTGTTTGCAGATCATGTTTGTCATAAACTCTGAATAATTACCTTCTTTATCTACAGTTTATCAGAATGAAACTCAAATAAAATGTCAACTTTAATTCGTGCTGACGAGCACGTACGTGTTAGAGAAGAGGAAGAGGATCAAGAGGAAGTATTTTTCCAAAGAGAGCTGAGATCATTCCTGCCGTCATGAAACTATTCCCTAAAGTCGTCAAGTGATCAGATTAAAGCTCATTTATGGCTTTAACTGAGATGTGCTGAAAAGAAGGAAGAAAATGTCTGACTCATCTGGACGACAGGAAGTTAAATCTGGACCTGTGTGACTTCAGACAGTAACTCAATAAGACTGTTTAACATTTGAAAGGTTGAGGCAAAGGTCAAGAGTCACTGTCTGTCAGATTAAAGTATACTTGTTAATAATCAGTGCTTCACAGTCACTGTGAGTGTGCTGTTTCCTCATGAGACTGACTGTGAGGAAGCAGCCTGAGTGTTCATGTTTTTTAACTTCTTTTTGTAGATTAGGCTCATTTCATTTTTCCCTGAACTGTTGTTTCATGGCAGCACGTTGAGACAGTTATCCACGCCCGGCTGGATTACTGTAATGCACTTTATATAGGGGTCAGTGCTTCATGCATTACTCATCTACAGAGGGTGCTGCAGCGCGTCTTTTAACTGGCACTCAAAAGTTTAAGCACATTATTTTAGCTTCACTTCACTGGCTGCCCATTCCTTTTAGGATTCATTTTAAATTCTTTTATTTGCTTTTAAAGCCCTCCGTGGCCTAGCCCCAGCTTACCTCTCCGAGCTGCTGCAGCCTCATACACCCACCCGCTCTCTCAGGTCAGCTGATCAGCTGCTCCTGAATGTACCCAGGACTGAGCATAAACTTAGAGGAGATCGTGCTTTTGCTGTAGCAGCTCCAAAACTGTGGACCGATCTGCCTTTAGAGATTAGACGGGCTTCTTCTCTGCCTGTTTTTAAATCACTCCTGAAAACCCATCTCTTCACCCTGGCCTCTGACACTATTATTTATTTTATTTTACTTGTTTTAGTTGATTTTATGCCGTTTCATCTTGTTTTTAATATAGTGCTGTTTAAATTTTTATGCATTATGAGTTTGTATTTTTTGCTCTTCTCTGTTATTTTATTGTTCTTAACTTATTAACTGTGCAGCACTTTGGTGCTGTGCTGGGTATTTTAAAGTGCTTCTTAAATAACGTTGGATTGGACTGTCTGCTTTTAGTTTTGTTGACATCATTTCCTGCTTTGCTGTAATATGGGTGGCAGCGATCACATTTGGTGTTTCAATAAAGAAAATCCTCAACAATTCTCTAAGATTTTATATTTGTGAAACGTCTGTAAAGGAGCGCACAAAAGCCTGAAAACAGCTTGTACAGAATTTCTGTAAATCTTACAGATTTTTTATAATTTTTATTAATTACAGACACAGTCACAAATCTTTCGGCTCTTTAAATCTTCAACATCTCTTTTTCAAGATCAGATAGATATACAGTTTAACTAGAGTGATTGAAGGACGAATCATATAGAAACACAGTATATGTGCATGTTCAGAAATATACACAAAGGCAGCTGCAGCTAAATAAAATAAATATATACAGAGAATGCCTCATAGTTTTTGTGCAGCACATAATTTAAATCCTTTTTTTTTTTTTTAATTAAAATTATTTGTGCACCTAATGTTAAAGTGTCCCGTGACCATGAAAGTATGATAACTGTTACAACATTATTCATAGATTATATCAAGCAATTACTTTTAGTATTCTATCTATATATAATCTAGACATAATACTGTTACTAAATATGATCAAAGACCAGAGGTAACCAGGAAGTCTCTGCAGCAGAGCCTTGAAAGTAAACGCCATGAAATACTGCCCTCTTCTGTTCACTGAGCTAAGTTTTTATTTTATTAAAATATGTTAAGAGTTAAGAGTGTATACAAATATTTTATATTTTTTAATAGATTTTTTATATATATGTACAAACAGCTTTTCTCTCACATCATTAACCAGAACGGCAGACTAAATGAGAACCGAGTATGTGTTCCGGTATGGACAGTAGAGGGCAGCAAAGTGTTGCCACAGGACCGCCTTTCCTCTGCTCGCTGTTTCTCCCGTGTTTTGGGACTGTAATCTGTAATATTTTAATATAATATTTAGTAACCATCTCCCCCCACTGCTGTTCTGCATAGACCTGAACCCCCTCAGTGAGATCAACAAGACTGCCTATGGATACCGACTACGCAATGGAGATGTACTTCCTGTACATGGAAAACATCAAGCTGTATGCCAAGAGTGAAGGAGACATTGATTCACTGATCCACACCACCAGGATATACAGCAATGACATCGGAATGTCAGTCGGACTGGAGAAGTGTAGTCGGATGGTAACAAAGAGAGGGAAGGTAGTCAGAGCTGAGGGGATTGAACTACCAAAAGGCAACACTGCAGACATAGAGGACAGTTACAAGTACCTGGGGATCCCACAGGCAAATGGGAACCATGAAGAGGCCGCTAGGAAAGCTGCAACCACCAAGTACCTGCAGAGGGTAAGGCAAGTCCTGAGGAGTCAGCTGAATAGAAAGAACAAGATCCGGGCTATCAACACCTACGCCCTGCTGTGATTACTGGGAGGAGCTCTCCTGGGGCAGACTCAGGACTTGCTGGAGAGATTACATATTTCAGTTGGCTTGAGAACATCTTGAGGTCCGCCTGAATGAGCTGAAAGAGGTGGCAAGTAAGGGAAGTCTGGGCTTCTTTATATAGAGCAGCTGCAAGATAAGAAAGGGGTCAAACTAACGACACATCACAGAAAAAGAAACTAATCTGATCACATTTTTAACATTCAGAGAATTCATTCAGGCATTAAACGTTTTTTTTAGATTCTTAAAGATTTGCATTATGTGCATGCATTAAGGTAGAAGAAAGAGCATTATGCATGATGGGCTTGCGTAAACACTGCAATAGTTACACCCTTTTGCACACGCTCTACAGTAAAACAACAAACGACAAAGTTCACAGGTTAGAGTTAAATGTCAATCATGTATATTTCACCTCTGTAATATTCTTGATATTTATAATTGAACGATTTGAATATTAGTGCTATTTCTTAAATTTGTAAACTTTGTAATATATTGTATTATTTAATTAGTTTATTCTGTTACTGTTACTGTCTTGGAGCAACTGTAACCCACATAATTTCCTTAGGGATTATTAAA
>VOQK01040611.1:0-14593 GCA_015052645.1 Benitochromis conjunctus
ACCCATCAGCACACAACTGCATCAGCCCACCAGGCAAATGCCCATTATTACCAGTCCAGACCTGCACTGGGTCAAAGACCCCAGGACCATGACACAGTCTTGTTGTCCCCAGCTGCCCTCCCCCCACCCCCCATTGCCCTTCTGTGTGTGTATATATTTTGCGCGTGTATGTGCATCTCTTCCTCTTTCCCCATATATTTCTTAGCACCCTGTATGTTTTCCAGCTTCCAGTATCTCATACTTTGTCAAGAAACATGCTAACATTTTGGGCTTTGGACCTTGCATGTTTTGCCTCTGATGAAAGTTTGATAATAAAAACATTACTATTTGTTGGCATGGCCTGAAATTTTCACTTTTATCACCTTTTATCACAATCACACTGATCAAGATGCTGATTTTAAAAAACTAGAATGTGTAAACGAGGCTGATGGTAAAAAGACAGACTTTGTCTTTGAGTAAAAAAATCAGAATGAGAAATGGAGGTAAAGAGGTGACAACATCAACATTGCCAGAGAGTACAGAATGAGCTGTGGTGTATGTATGTGAGAGTGGGGGTTGAGGTTGGGAAGAAGGAGGTTGTGGTGGTGGAGTTTAGTGTGAAAGGGGTTAATAGCAAAGAGGAGGCCCAGAGCTGATCGAAATGCAGAGCGTGTCCCCCCAGCCCTGTGCTCAGTGATGAGTTGGAGCTGAGATCTGGCGCCTGCTATAAAGGAGCTCATTGAAAATAATTCAGAGTGACGGCTGTGCAGAAAGGGAAACAGGGGAGAACGGGGGGTTGGTGCCTGGTGCTGTTGGTGATGGGGAGTGAAAGGAGGGAGTAGAGCAGTGGGAAGGAGGGAGAAAGTGGTATAGGTATGAACTGAGCAAGATGAAGAAAGAAAAGGGTAGAGAGGGAAGACACAAAGGTGCAGCTTGAAAGAAGAGTAGAGACAGATATGGACGACTGTTGATAACGTGAGAGGGGTGAGAATTATTAAAGAGTCAGGAATGTAAAAAACAGTTTGAAGAGAAAATGGAGGTGTGTGTGCAAAGAAGTGTGAGATACCACAATGAAGAAATTTTACAGGAGTGAACACTACACCTGCATACAAGTCAAAAATGCCATTGCTGCTATTACACTTCACAGTATGAAAGTATTTGAGAAAATGAACACTGTAGTGTCTTATACAGTGGACTTATATGTCTTATGTGCTTGTTGGTGACAACAGCAGTAATTCCACTTTTAAATACAGTTGTCAAAAACTCAACCAGCCTCAATGGCCATATTAAACGGTTCTACCGTACCCTACCATCTATTACAGTACTTATAAGTATATACATTTAAAAACAAGGTTGACCAAAGTGCTTCACAATTAGTAAAGAACAAGAGAAAATGATAGAAAAACAAATACAAATAAATAAGACATGAGATGAGGCAATGACAATATATTAACATAAAAACAAAGCAAAACAAAACAAACATAACAAACATTAAACAAGTTTGATGGTACTCAAACTTTCCAGAGTCTAGGTGCTGCAACTGTGAAGTCCCGATCTCCTCTATGCTTCAATCGAGATCTCGGCTATACTAAGAGCATCTGGCTAAAAGATCTCAGTGCTCTTTTGGGGTTATATATGTTGAGGATTTTGCTTAAATAACTGGGCACCATACCATTTGAAAGTAAGTAAAATAATCTTAAAATCAATACGATAATGGACAGGGAACCAGTGTAAATTTGCTAAAACTGGAGTGTTGTGTTCATCCATTCTAACACCTGTTAAAAGACATGCAGCAGCATTTTGGACTAACTGCAAGCGATGGAGAGATGAGTGTTGAAGACTCAAATAGAGAGAATTGCAGTAGTCCAGTGTAGAGGTGATGAAGGCATGAATATGTTTTTCTAGGTCTTTGTGAGGAAGATAAGGCTTCGCATTGGCAGTTTCACATAGTTGATAAGAACTGGTTTACACAACTGTGGACACTTGCTTCTCTAATGTAAAATCTAAAAACACTCCAGGATTTCTTACAGTGTGGGAATGATGACAAGCAACATGACCAAGGGTATCAGTTAACTTATCCAAAGGGGCATGACTTCCAACTTCGGTTTTATTTTCATTTAGGGTAGGAAAATTTAGTTTTAACCGCTCTTTAACATCATGAAGACAGTTTAGCAGAGGCTGCAGTTGGACAGAGACATCCAATTTCAAGGGAAAGTAAATTTGGATGCCATCAGCATAACAGTGAAAGGGAATGTTGTATTTCCTGAAAATAGATCCCAAAGGCAGCATGTATAAGGAGAACAGAGTTGCACCCAAAACAGACCCCTGTGGTACACTACAACAAACAGGGGCAGAAGAGGGGTATTTCCCAATAGCAACAGAAAAAGACCTCTCTGTCAGGTATGATTCAAACCATCATAAAACTGTACCTTTAAGATCAACAACGTATTCAAGTCTCAATAAAATAATGTTGTGATCAACTGTGTCAAAGGCAGCAGTCAAATCTAAAAGGCCTGAAACAGCAGAACAACCTGAGTCGACGGTTAAAAGAAGATCGTTAAAGTTAAAAGTGCTGTCTCAGCACTGTGACGAGATTTAAAACCAAACTAGAACTCTTCACAAATGCCATGAGTGTCTAAAATGGTCTGAAGTTGCTTAAAAGAAACATTTTCCAAAATTTTGGACATAAAAGAGAGTTTAGAAATTGGCCTGTACTTAGAAAGAACATTTGGATAGAGATTTTTCTTTTTAATAATGGGTTACCTGATGACAAGGAAGCATTTCATAAAAGTAAAATACTAGACCCACGTGAAGCGCTTCCTTGAAAAGGCGACAAGGAAGAATATCCTGAAGGGAATTAGAAGGTCTTAAGTGATCAATTACTTCCTTTAAGATGGAAAACATCACAGGCTCTGAAAAACCGTAGAGCACTTACAAGGTCTAACACTGCCTGTGAATGTGGAGACCTGGACAGAAAAGCAGATTTTGCAGATACACACAATATGTTGATGTTGTGTGTATCTGGAAAGTGATATTGGACATGATTTCTGCAGGAGTAGGTTGTAACTTTTAGCCTGAAAATCTGTTCCTCAACATTTCAGTTTATGTGCAAAAGGTTGCTCGACTGGAAGCTTCAAAACATTAGCAGAGGGTTAAAGGATGCACAACTTACCACCTCACTGTGGCTGTTTGACCACTGCTGTCAATATGCAGAGATTAGAGGAGAGGGTGATAACCCATCTGTGGTGTTATAAGTTTGCATTGTACTGCCACTGTGAGGGTGGGCATGTCACCACACACCCAAATGACTTGTCTAATGACAAAAAAAATAAAGATAGAAAAATGAGGGGAGACAGTGGCCAGAGAAGGAAGTGTGAGGTAAGGCCCCCTCTCAGAAGCCTTAGTATGTTAATGTGCAAAACTCATCTGGAGGAGTAGGCACATCTTTTCCGCTAACACCACTGTGTTAAGCACACAGGGAGCCTGCAGAGAGGCAGGTGGGGGGTTAATGGGACTTGATACACTGCAGGGTGGGGGTGGCAGCGGGGGACTGCCCCCTCTCCCAGAGCTGTTGCCCTCTATCGTCATAACTATTGTATGAATGCTGAGGTGGTGTGGGAGCTATTTCAATATGGGAACCAAACTAATGAGTAACTGTGTTGTTATTAATAGTAGTATTAGTGTCATTGGGATCATTGTGTTAACAAGTTATGTTTATGTTTTATTATTAAAGACTGTTTTATTAAAAGCACATAGCGGATAAATGTTGAGGTTTTTTATGCGCATAAAATTAGGATTTTTGGGGGGACAAAATTCAGTTAAACTGTAAAGGCCTTCCATAAATTCCAAATTGCTATGTACATACATACATACATGAAAATCATTGTGATTTTTCAAAAAATTTGCCATAAAAAAGTAAATAACTGAGTAAATAACTGAAGTTGACATCAAGCATTGATGAGGTGGTTTGTTGAAAAGGAAGAAAGTAGGAGATCGGGAGAAAAGGAGATCCTGGGTTTATCCAATTTTCAAGAGAAGAAGGGAGCAGGGAAAATTTCACGGTTTTATTAGTTGAAGCTGTACCACAGTCGCTTTCGTACATATTTCAGGATATCAGTGGGGCACTTTGAGGTCTTCTTGAAAGAAATGGGGCCACATCTGATGAAGCAAAGGAATAATTTCAGAAAGCCGAGCAGCATCTATTTGTTTGTCTGAGGTAAAATACTATTATTTCCATATCTTTGTGTATTCAGTACTGGTACACAGAGAGAAAAATAACCCAAAAGAATAAATGCCACAAATGTATCCTGTAAAATTGCATGGTCTGTATTAACAGCATAGTATTAACAGGTGAGTCAGAAAAATATAGTTAATGCATTAAATATTTGCACAAATTTTATGTATCTGTTGTGTAAAAGTCTTTTAAAGCACTTTGAAAATATCCATCTATTACAATATAACGTCATAACAATTATTAAACCTTCATTGGCATGTATGCACATTTTTTGTTTGTTTGTTTGTTTTTTTGCAACATAAAAGTGTTAAATAACTGCTACATCTTATTACTGGACATACTGAAAACACATGTAGCTTTTTCCTTTTTTTTTGTTTTTTCTTCAATATTCACTCTCTTACTGTAGCTAAGATTTTAGTCTCCATGAAGTCCTGAGATAGATAGATAGATATACTCATCATTTAGTCTTTGACTGTGTTTGTTTGTTGAGGTGGTAGTGGACATTTACTTTTTTGGTTGAAAAGAACCCATTGCTACAGAAAAATAGTAAGTGTGTAATAAAGCAAAGATAAAAGTGCTGAATGCCCTTCTTTGTGTTTTGCTGAAATAACAGACTCATTTGTTCAGTAAATTCAGCTAAAGAGGATTTCTTAAAACCAACAATAGCGAGTTCATATTTTGGACTGTGTTTTGGTTTGAATGATTCTCTTTGAGTCAGTTCAATATTATATTCTAAATCCAGTCAGTTTCTTAAGAGTTGTGTGGAACCATAATACCCATAATATATTTTTGCAGATGTTTGACATGTTATACAATTTTTGAAATTGTTAAATTATTAATATTTTTTTTGAAATCTTAGTTTATTTGCAAATTTCAAATATATAAAGCTTGGCTGCAGCTGCAGAGACCGTACAGTGATACACAGGTATGTCTGTGTTCATTCAGCTGAATGCACTTTAGCACCCCTGACAAATGAACCATGTTTTCCCTATAAACTGTGAATGCATATATGCATGTAGGACCCATGAAAGCACATATTCATAAATCTGTGTATAATGGTGCATTCTCTGGTCAATAGAAACTCCATATACCGACTTACACAAAGCACGCACACCTACCAAATAGATAGTTGAGCCTTGGCTCATTGCTCAGGCCACTTTCTCAACACTACCAAGTCTATGATGAGATATCGAGCTGAGGCTTCACACTGCACTCTGATTTATAAAAGACCATCTCAGAACACGTCACCATCCTCACTGTGTATTTTGCCACAAGTAGCTTTTCAACTTTGAGAAGTGAGGGGAATTCACAAGGGCTGGGGAACGGAAAAAGGAATGAAGCGACTATAAAAGGAGGAGAATTTAGAAAGCAAACAAACAACCAAAAACATGCTTGGAAGTGAGCAGAAACTTTTTGAACTTGAAACACAATATGATTAAATCCAGAATAAGGCTAAGAAATCAAATCAAACAAACAAGTGAAAAGCAGTGTTTGGAAATGAGTCAAGAAGAAATGGTTTAGAGGGAGCACATTTCCATTGGAACCCCCTCCCCACTATCTCTGAGTGGAATCAAATTTACAGCAGCCTTTCTTTTCTTTCAATAGCTGATCAATTTAGTGTTGCTCGGAACACTGCGGTAAACATCGACTGAGTCATTTTCAGGCATATTAATGTTTACATCCAATAAGCAGGATGTGGGGGCAACGAAATTAACTCAATCAGCTGGTGGAATGCACTAGCAAATGAGAGACCCACCCAGGGACTACACACAACTGATCACTTCAACCGACTCTCCACTCAATTGTTTCTTGACAACACTTCAGAGCACCCGAATTACTGAAGGTGTATATGGTGATTAAAAAAAAAGCATTTTTTTCTTCCTCATAAGCGTGTTAAAAAGCGATACTGCCTGCATCATAATCTAAGTTTGTGAAAGAAAGAAATAGTTGGCGTAAAGCAGCGGGAGAAAGCAGCGCAATAATCTCTTCAGTTATTCCACCCAGCAGTTTAATTACAAGTGGAAAAGCACAAATGATCAAACTGAATATGTTCTGTATTTTGGAGAAATTATTTCTCTCTCTGGCATGAAATTGATCAAGAATTGATTTGGGATGGGATGTGAAGGTGGGATATGAATGACTGCAGACTATCAGTGAGTCACACCCAAGTAGTGCCTTTTCTGCAGTGAGCTCACCTATCAGCTTCTCGCATATAGTGAAGCCAGAAGCTACTGTGTACGTGTGTATGTGTGTTGTGCGTCTGTACGTGGGGAGAGAAAGAAGGGAAGCCTGTTATATGAGAGTAAGACAGAAAAAAAGGTGTGAACCCAAACACAATAATAAAACCCCAGCCGTTATCTTCAACATTCCCAACACACACCACCCTTCTGCTTCTGTCCCTCCCCATCTCTCTGTCTTGCTTTTCCACTTTTTCTTTTTTCTTTAAACTGGCCTTGCTTCCTTTCCTTGCTTCCCTCCCTCCCTGGATATGAAAAATCAGCAAATAAAAAGTTACATTAACCCCGCAATGACCTTTCCCACGTAATACACTGCGGCCTGATGGGCCAACGCAGGAGCTTCATCGAAAAGCTGTCATTCTGTGCTATCCCAAGCACTGCCTGGGGAACATTTACCGGATAATTAATATATTAAATGCATGAAAAATAGTTACACAGGGGCCCCTTTGTCAGCTCTTCCACCGCATGGGGAAAGAGGGATACAGCCTGTGAACCATCAATATACAAGCATCCTACTTCAATGGGCCATCATAAAAACTGCTCATAATTTTATGGCTTCATTTACGGCCCCCGCTGTAAAGGAAGGCCATATTTCCTCGTAATTCACTGAAGCTCTCTGTGGCTTTTTTATGATTTGGTGGTTTTAAGCCACCACTGTCGTACCAATTATTGAGGTGCTCCTGACCCTGGCGTGAAGGACGGAAAAGGGTCAGTGGTGAGCAGGGGCATGACAGAGGAAACATACACATAAACCACTTTTAGCTTCCTGCACCTTGGTGTCGATGGCACACAGGCGACGCACTGCCAGTCCTTCCTATTGCTGTCCATCCAGTCAGTTGGTTAGAACCCCAGTCAGATGCTGGGAATCAGCATATTTGAGCATTTCCTGTGAATGGTTCTGAGGTGAAGGTAAGCTATTTGCCTCATCCTGTCCGTGCCACTCCCCTCTCTTGACTCAAGTGCTACATAGGAAGGTAATTTTGGTCATTTACCTTTACTTTCACATCAGTACAATGAAACTAAATGGAATTTCATATCGATTTGTAGGGTCTTTACCTTATAATATAAAGCACTGTGAAGCAACTGTTGTTGTGATTTGGTGTTATATAAGTAAAACTGAATTGAATTGAAAACCAGCTATTTTAAGTACCCCTGTGTGTTAAGTTTGTTCAAAAAACAAAAGAGCTGTGCCTGCATATTTTCTTCTTGTTTATGTAAAATGCACAGTCAGAATTCAGAATTCACTCATGAATTGAAACCTCTAGAAAGGAAAAATCCTTTTTTTCCTTTGACATAAAATCCAGAGTGGTGGTCTACATAGACAAAACTGCAAAAAAAAAAATGTTTGTACAAGAAATTCTGTGTGATGGTAGGTGTGGATATGAGAGTGAATGGTTCTGTGTCTCAGTGCTAACCCTTGGATGGATTAGCAGCCTCTTCAGGATATACCATGCCTCTCGCTCCATGATAGCTGGGGTAAGTTCCATCACTCTGACGCTAAATTGAATAAGTGGTCAAGACAATTTCATAATTCAATCAATCCATCCATCCTTTTCAGCTTATCCTTATGAGGGTGGCAGAGGGGCTGGACTGGCTTGGACTGTGGGAGTAAGCCAGAGTACCTGAAGAGAACCCATAGATAGGTTCAAGGTGGGGGTAGGATAACATCAGGAATTGGCTCTGGGGGCCTTATTGTTTGCTATAGTGATAAATGATGATAGACGATGATAGATGACATTAGGTAGGAGTCTCTGTGGACTATGATGTTTACAGTTGACTTTGTGATCTATAGTTATAGCAGGGAGCAGGTGGAAGAGCATCTGAAGAGGTGGAGGTATGCACTGGAAAGAAGAGGCTGAAAAGTCACTATAAGCAAGATGTGTGAATGAGCCGGTGACAGGTGAAAAAGTAAACATGCAAGGCGTAGAGATAGTGAAGGTAGATGAGTTTAAAAACCTGGGCTCAATCATTCAAAGTAATTGATGTTCACAAGTGAAGTGAAGAAGAGAGTGCAGGCAGGGTGGAATGGTTCAAGATGAGTGTCAGGGGTCATTTGTGACACAAGAGTAGAAGTAAGAGTGAAAGGAAAGACATACAGGTTGGAAGTGAGACCTTCTATAATGTATGGTTTGGACACAGTACTACTGACGGAAAGACAGGAGGTGGAGCTGGAGGTGGCGGAGTTGAAGATGTTAAGATTTTCACTGGGAGTAACCAGAATGGACAAGATTAGAAATGACTACATCAGAGGGATGGTCAGTTGAGGAGTCAGAGAAGCGAGGTTGAGATTGTCTGGACATGTGCAGAGAAGGGACTGTGGACAAATGTCGTTCAATATGGAGCTGCCAGGCAGGAGGAAAAGAGGAAGACCTCACAAGAGAAGACAATGCTAGGGATAGGAAGAGATGGAGGCAGATGATTTGGTGTGCTGTCTCCTAAAGGGAGCAGCCAAGAGAAGAAGAAGGAGGAGGTGGAGGAAGTACTGCACTAGATTTCAAATACCAGTTTTTACCAGTTTATTAAATATGACCATAGCAGACATGCTCCATTTCCCTGTCTGGTTTTTGTGTGATTAAACAGCAGTGTCCTATTTACATGGAAAATTAACTTGAGACCGTGTGATGGCTATTATCCTCCTACAGATTCATGAACAAAGACTAACATACTGTAGTGCACAGAGCAGCAGGCACATGTGCACATAGACAAATACAGGAGCATATGGTTGCTGGCATGGAATACTAACACACATCATATTCTTGTGCACAGAGCACATATTTGCTCATCCTTATTGGGAACTGACAGACATATTCACCCCCATGTTATATAAACACTATATATGCATAGTTTCTGGCATGTTCTCATGCATTTGAGCAAGATATCTGAATAGCACTGAAATAACTAGTTGCACTTTTACCTGTGCTTTAAAAAACGGACTTTTGTGCATTATTGCAATTCAAAGCTCAAAAGTCCGTTTTGACTATTTTGTGTCTCCTCATTGATTTGTGAGTATCCAAAAAACACATACTCACAAATAGGTTAATGCTTCTGGATG
This sequence comes from Benitochromis conjunctus, assembly GCA_015052645.1. NCBI lineage: Eukaryota > Metazoa > Chordata > Actinopteri > Cichliformes > Cichlidae > Benitochromis > Benitochromis conjunctus. The sequence continues at coordinate 9,503 of VOQK01040611.1, forward strand.
TCTCTTTGAGTTCCACAGTGTATATGTAACCACACCTATTCATTACCAAGAAATATACTCTTAGACCTGCATGTAAGTAGTATTCATTAAATATTACTGATGTCAAACAAGTGCTGATGGTAGAATTTTGTTTCTGTTGAAATACAACCCTGAAGAAAAGGACAGAGATACTAGAGGAAGCCACATTAATTTTCTGGAGCAAATGCCTCAGACCAAATGACATTCTATACAGCTAGCATTTCATAATGTGACACAAATGGCATTGAAGTATAATTTAATATCAAAATACCGAGTCAGGAGAATGTTCCCTGGATTCACTAAGGGAAAATCACCAGAGTGGAAGGTCAAGCTAAGGCTAAAGTACTGCTTTGTTATTTGAACACATTTATAGAAAAGAAAATTTAGCAGAATGACTGGCACATATTCTGTTTATACTGGAACAGCAGGTGCCTCAGTCTGTTGTCTGGCTCAGTCATATCAAATTTATATCATCTAAGGGTAGATATTAATATTCAGAAACTGTACTTGTTTCTTGTACTTGAAAGCAAAAAGCCAACTATTTCTTCCCTCAAATGTCATTATTCAGTTTTAGGTATTCTGGCATAATGAAGCAGCATTTAGTATTGTTGCATCACAGCAATAACATTGCTGGTTCTAATCTCCTTGTTGGCTGAGACCTTCCTGTGTGACGTTTGCATGATCTTCCTCTGAATGCATGGATGAAATCAGGCTTCCTCCCACAGTCATAAAAGACGTACATGTTAGATTAATCTGGATCTGACAGAAAGTATACAGAATTAAGGCAATGTCTGGTTTAATGTGGCTTGTAGATGAATGGATTTTGAACAATCAGTAAGACTGGATAGTATAAATCTGATTGACACAGAATTAAATTCTTCTGGTAATTTTATTATCCTTTCTTTTTTTCCATTTTTGGAATCAAAGACATTTACTGTAAAAAAAAATCTTCAAAATAAATGAGAACAACATTTTTAAAGTTACACTAAATCTGTGTTAAGCAAATTAAAATGCTCATAAAGTTGCATTTAATATTGGATGTCCTTGAAATCCCAGTTTTATGCTATGTTACACTATTTACACGGCTCTTAGAAACTTGTTTCTCAAAAAATACACTATAGGAATACATTTTACATTTCCCAAATCACAGCATAATCTTCAAGACACCTCAGGTGTATACTTACAGTAAACTTAGGACAATTCCACTACATATGGATAAAAGTACTCAGCCACCTACTCATTACACCTACAGGAGTTGCTGACTTTAATGCACTGTGTTCCTCAGTGCCCAGTGGCCTGTTCTGACCATTGTATGGTCTGCATCTTCATTGTGGAGTTGCTGTGATTCTTAAATGCTTCATAAATGCCACCACTTACAATTTATCGTGGAATATCTTCAAGGGATATTCCACAATATATATGCTCAAATTAAGTGAGCAAGCAAGTGAGCTTGGTCTGCATAGCTGGCAATAAGTCGGACTCGTTCCTGGTGGGTGATGGCCTCTGCCAGGGCTGCCCTTTGTCACCGATTCTGTTTGTAATTTTTATGGACAGAATTTCTAGGCGTAGCCAAGTGGAGGAAGGCTTTAACTTGGGTGGTCTCAGAATCTCATCACTGCTTTTTGCAGATGATGTGGTTCTGTTGGCTGATGGCCTCCAGCTCGCTTTGGAACGGTTCACAGCCGAGTGTGAAGCGGTGGGAATGAGAATCAGCACCTCCAAATCCGAGGGCATGGTCCTCAACTGGAAAAGGGCGGAGTGCCCACTCCCGGTCAGAGACGAGTTCCTGCCCCAAGTGGAGGAGTATCTCGGGGTCTTGTTCACGAGTGATGGGAGAAGGGAGCGTTTCTCCCGTTTCTCTCTCCCTTAGAGATAGGGTGAGAAGTTCAGCCATCCTGGAGGGGCTCAGAGTAGAGGCGCTGCTCCTTCACATTGAAAGGAGCCAGTTGAGGTGGCTGGGGAGAGGGAGGCTTCGGCTGCAGCCCCCGTGACCCGGCCCCAGATAAGCGGAAGAAGTCGGATGGTTGGTTCTATTATATATTTTATTTCAAAATATAATCTGTTTTGTAATAATTAATAATATTTTATTAATAGTAAAAAGATAACATTTTAATAAGGCTAGTGTCATGGAATAGCATATGAATGACACAACAAGCCATTTCCCACCATAAACACTAACCCTACTTTTAACCTTAACTTTTATTGACAAGCAAAAAGATTAAAATCAATAGGTTTGTATACAAAATGGACCAGAAGCGACATGCAAATTATATGGAATATCATGCTGGTGAGTCACTGGTCTTTGTCGTCTCCTCCTGAGGCAACTTCCTCTTTATTTAATTAAATATTTTATTAAGCTAACTTTCTGCATTCCTGTAAAGTGTGTAATACTTTTTGCATTATAACACATGAAGGGTCTAAGTCAGTTTGATTTCCCATTTTGTAGATCACATCAACTTATTCCTAAATTTCTCAACCTTATTTCTTATTAACAAAATGCATGAATGAAAAACAAATGCCACTAAAACAAAATGTGCTTGTTTGTAAAATTTGTTTTGTACACCACTGAGACAATAATGAAACAGCATGGCATTTAATCAGTCGCACAAAAAAATAAAACCTCATTTTGTTGCTAATGAAAACATTTTGTGATACAAAATGAGCAATGTTATCACTGATTTGCTTACTGCATAGTGCTTGCTAGTTTGTAGGCTTTACTAGGCTTCTTATTGGGCCTTCCCAGTCCTGCTGTGAGGCATCAGTATAAATCTGACACCACAACCAACCAATGTTTTTAGTCTATTCAAATGAATCCCAATTTATAAATAGCATGGCAAATTAACTCAGATTTCCCACTTATTCCTGGATACAACTGGCCTCAGTCACCTCTCAATCCTCTCCTCTCTGTGCGAGGGAACCACATTCATATCTTTCCAATTCAAAGAAGACGAGGAGGGGTGGAAGGAGGAAAAAACAGCCTGTTGTAGCCAAATTGGTAAGCCAGCATTGTGAGTGTACAATATGGAGTATAGGTGATCCTGGAGAGCTCACACTAAGCAAGCTTAATCCTGTTGACTAAGAATGAGCACAGGGAACCATGCCAGCCAGCACTGAGCTGTGGGTGTGTGGAGCAATGACAGGGGAATTACTCACCATGGCAAGGGTGGTCCTCCAAAGCACGAGCTGCTGCTGTTGGCTGCCAGTGGAGCCAGTGCTGGGACAGACTCACCAGTTGGCTTGTTCCCTGCCACAAATCCCCACTCTCACTGACTGGAAGTGCTTCAGGCCAGGGCTTTCATGGCTTTGACTTGGGGGCGTGGCGTTTGAACAATGAGTTTCACAATGTGTGACATGCTTGTTATAGAATCAGAGCCTCTGATAGCATTTGCCTCTATTCTCTGAATGCTCTTAGTTTTAAAGGGGACATATAAGATGGGAGATGTCTGAAAGGTATGTGTTTCCTATAGTGTTAAACATAAAACTGTAATTAATTCTCCCACACTCACTCACAAACGTCACATCTCGACATTCTTCAATTTTTTGGTCACACTTGAGTGTTGCAGATCATTAAACACATGTTTTATATTACCAAGCAATACTCAGAGGTGGACTTAATTGATCGTTGTCCTGCTACATAACCCAAGTACAGTTGAGGGCAAAAACTGATGGCCAGACGTTTGCCTTAAGAATTTTCTGGTAGAGAGGAGAATAGTTCTATCAATTACAGCAATTCATTCTGGTGCTGAGGCAGCAAAGCAGCTCCACACCATCAGACTATCACCACCATGTTTTACGCTTAGTATGGTATGCTTTTATGAAATGCTCTCTTATTTTTACACTAGCATTTAATCCTCAATGAACTAAATCATCAACTACATTTTGTATTTACCTGAGTTATCTTTGGCCAATATTAAAAACTGCCTAACCCCGGAACCAAATAATTGTTCACGGCATTGTACAAACTTAGCTTATCACTGAAGATAGCAACAATCAGTTGATTAAGCATGTCGCACTTGTTTTTGACCTAACAGGGCCTAACATGCCCAAGCCCCAAATTGTGAATGGAAAACATGAAGTGAAAATATTTAAATTCATTTCACATACAAGGCGTTATTGAAAGTGGGTGGGAATGGGCAAGTGAAAAGTCATGGGCATACCTGTTTTGAATTTGGTTGATGCTCCATGTAAGATCATCTGTACCCTCTGAAAAGGGCACCCGCTTTTCAGTATGGGTATATTTTTAGTAGAGATGGACCGATCTGATATACAGTATTGTATTGGTCCGATCCTGACCTAAATTACTGGATCGGATATCGGGGAGAAATAAAACATTTAATCCAATACTTTAAATATCTCAAAAGCACCTCACAAAACTTATGACACGGCGTAACCCATTTCATGACCTCAGCACATCGGAGCAGTGTGCGTCACGTGATAGAGCGGCTGTGGTGTGGAGACCTGTCGGCGGTCTGAAGTTACTTCACACTGAAAGCATTTGGAGCATCGCTACATGCTGCCACACCAACATTTCATCTCCGAGTAGGCTATCCCAGAGAAGTAAAGCCAGTGTGTAAGCTCATCTGTGAGTGTTGGTAAAGCATTCCCACGTTAAGCTTAACAACCGATATATGGAGCCGGACGTCTGTGCGTTGTCATTGCTAAGTCTGACCGTACGATGGATAGACTCAAGTTTTACAGAAAGCAGTGCTGCAGGCTGAACAGTTTCATGGTTCGAAAACAATTATGGAAAACACTTTTTTTCATACTTGTGTTAAGTTTTGTATAGAAATGACACAAAATTCAGTCTCAGGTTAAATGTGATAGAAACAACTTACACTGACGTCCATTTGATCAAAGATGAGTGTCATGAAGCCGTGTTTGCATTTATTTGCACTGCTTTCCACTCTGGATGTCTGTTTATGTTCAGCTTTAAGTATTAAAGGCTCCATTATACAACTTGGTTTTTTATGTTGTTGAATATAAACATTATTTTGTGCTGATGTTGCACTTCTTTTTTTCAGAGCCAAAGAGTTTTTGAAACCTGCATAAAATTGCATTTTGAAGTACTTTTTG
>VOQK01040614.1:0-14598 GCA_015052645.1 Benitochromis conjunctus
CAATTTCCGAATTACTTACAATGATTGGCATTAAAATCCTCACACGTGTTGTCAGCTACATTGAATGGCATTGTACAGCTCGTTCTCATACTGTAACTGGTTCTTTTAACTTGATGTAAAATTGTGAAGTAAAAAGTCCATGAAATACTAAATGCTAACTTCCTCCTGGATATGATCTCTGTGTCCACACTGGGTAATGTCAAACACTGTATTGGTTTAGTGACTTAGTCTGTATTTACTGCAACCTACAATTTCTGTTTCACCTTAAAATGACACCCATACATCATATTCTTGAGCAGCAATCTCATCAGTGGGTAACTGTAGATGTGTTCCCGAAGGTCTGATTTGAGCTATCAGAGGTCATGATGGCACAAAACTAGCAGCAGCCAGGACAGCATATTGCTCTATTTATCTCAATAACTCCTGTGGGCAGGGTGGCCGCGAAAGTTGAGGAAGGTCCTGAAAACTCTGTCCTGTAACCTTCTGAGAGAAACAAATGGAGCAGCACGTGGCTGACAGACCATCCAGTCGAGCTCAGCCAGGAAGCTGCCAGCTGCAGTAAAACTGTGAAAAGAAAAGCGAACAAGAGAGAATTAGTCTATCAGTCTGATTTTACAGAACCTCCTACACTACACTGGTCTGACCTCTTACTCAACCACACATTATATTTCACTCACGTTTGTCTTTGTAGAAGCGCTAATTGAATTCATCCAATATTAAGGCAAGGACCCACATACTACACCAACTTGACCTTGGCTACGAGTTGCTAACAACTTGAGTCGACGTGAGGCCTGCTGTGTCATCACTCGACATTCATGACGGTCAACCTCCTATGTCTAATTTACAAAACATGTTTGGGTTACTGCAACATGGATTAACTTCTTGCTTACTAAGCAATTATGGAGGCAGACTCAAAGAGAGAAAGGAGGGTAACTATAGAACTGAAACCTGAGGATGGTGCAGAAATTTGTCAGCCCTCTGCACTGACACCATTATCCAAGACAACTTCTCACGGATGGTGATATATGACTAAGGTGACCATAATCATTATTCACAGAACAGTCTTCTTCTTCTTTTCCCTGGCATCCCTTCATCCCGGGTCTGATCAAGTGTGCTCCATTATGCTGCTGTAATGATTTGTGGAGGTCTGTGTTGCTATAGCATTTGAAGGACGGTGTGTTGCTGAGCTTTCCAAAACAATATCATAACCCATATCCATTAGCCATATGGGTTCCATTCCCCAGATTTGCTTGATGCAATTTAGGTGTCCTCGCACAGTAGACCCATGTGACACGCCTAGGATTCAATTAATTAGGCGATATTGTTTTCTTTCTCTAGCTTTTACACCCTACTTTAAATGATGGGTTCTACTTTGTATGTCCTATGGAAAAAGCTGATGATTTTCTTTGAGATTACTTTATTCATTAAACATTTAATCAGTAATCAAAAACAAGGCTATCACAGTTATATTAAATTAATACCTCTTTTTCTGTATGGTAGACTGTAATGGTCAAAGACTCCATCATGATGGGGTGAATTGGATATGCTGCATCATATCTTGACAAATTGAAATAAGAAAAACGGACATTGGTTTGATGTTCTCTAGTAAATATTACAAACTAATCCCAGTCCAGATTTTCTTTTAGATCCAGGGACTAATTTCATGTATGCTGTGGAGGATTTATTTAAAGCACCGATGGAGGTTTGCAGTATTGGACTGTTCTTGTAACTGGACATGAACCTCAACCACGTAATTACAACATCAGCTAAGGTCCTGCGGTAATTGCTTTTTTTTCTTGCTCTCTTTTAGGGGAGTGATTTGCTGATAGGTCATATACTGCAGGATGAAATTACATTTTATCAAATGACCACAACAGGTAAATTTTTGCCAGGGACACACAAACACATTAATCTTCCATGGTCTGTTTCTGTAGCGTATAAAGAGAAAATACAAATACTGAATAAATAACAATATTAAATTGTAGTTTACCCTAGAAACCTACTGCTTTCTGATTCCATACTGATAATAAAGGCTGCATTTCATGGAGTTTTCTGCTTGGACAGATTGAAACAGAAGCTCTGTGTTCCTAACACTTGCTGTAGTTTTCCGTTAGAATGGTAAATTGGTCCTATAAAATTAGTATCATTACCAAACAACAGTGTGGGAAAAAAACAACCAAAAAAACAATCGTTCATAAAACGCGTTCATAAAATGTTATAAAAATATGTCGTCACGATGGTTTTGACCATTGAGTCTTGGTAGGTACATCAAATGATTGAAACGGACTTAATACGTATCTCTCTACCCTGCAGGAAGAATCAAAAAATGTTTTCTGTTCATCCTTTTCAATTTGAGCATCATATAACTGAGGAGATAAACATACTGGACATTTTTCAGAATATCCATGAAAATGGAAAACAGTCACAGGAGGTGAACATGGGACAGAATTATTGCTCACTTTGCCACAACTACTCCTTTAGGAGTGAAAGTAAGGAGATCTGTTAGGAAGAGCTCCACTTACTGTTATCAACTGTTTGAACCAAGCTAAGCTCAAACTTGGGTACATGAGGACAAGCAAGGCACAAAGTGCTTGCCATGGTCTTAGCCAAGCAGTGCTTGCCTCATCAAATCTAAAAACATACATAAATTAAAACATACAAACAACCATAAATTTAAAAACAGTGCTGTCATTAAGCTCCTCACCTATTTGCATTCATCCCATACATTACTTCTATCTTGTGTCTTGGCTGCAGTTGACTATTGTACAGGAAGCTTTGCTTGTTTTATGCTCACTGAAAATTGCAGAAAGCAAGTGTGTCTGTCTCCTGAGCTGAGTAGAGAGCACAGCAGGTTTTTTTTGGTATTTTTATGTACATTGTGGATAAACCTCTGGTCTTTCACGGGAAACTGATGAGCAGTGAGGCAAACTGCTGCAGGCCCTAATTTCATTGCTCTGAGATCAGTTACAATCTGCCCTTTGTGTGAAAACACAGCTAGCATTAACAAGTAAATGAGTGTCAGTGATTTATCATTGTAACAGATGAGTTACCTCTTACTACCTAACAACTAACTACCTTGTGTGATGTAGAGAAGATGGACTGTGAAAAAGTTGTTAAAAAGGTCTAATGATGATGGAGAGGGACAGCACCTCTGACCATCTCCGGTGTAATTAGAAAAAGCAAACGGACCATGTGCATGCTCAGCAACACTTTCAGATTAGCATATAAGAAATCACTTGGTTGACTGAATGTAACAAATTTAACCAGCTGTTTTGTGAACACTGCAGCTTAATTTTTCATTAATATTTTTATGATATTGTAGACATTGACAGTTAACGATGTGACACACGACTCAAGCCTTTTAATTCAAATGATTTTTTAATTATTATATTTTAATACACTTTAAAAAAAAATCAAGATGTAGACCTACGTTTCTGAGCTTATGAACAACTGTTTTTACTTTTGATACCTTATGTCTCAATAGCCAGGGACTGAACTGCCAGAGTTTGTGCCCTTGACCACCATCTGACACACATTGTACCTGATGCCTAGAGTTCCCTAATGCCCTGAATGTTGTAGCGCTGTCTCAGCTGACATGCCTCTGCAATGTCGAATGGAGATCTGCAGTAGTGCCACCGGACTGGCTGACTAGGGTTGTGGTTCTCATCTTTACGAACAGGGACTGTAGAGCGTGTGCTCCAACTAAAGAGGTCACACTACTCAGGCTTCCTGAGAAGTTCTGTGTCAGGGTATTGGAAAGTACAGTTCATCCATTAGTCTAACCTTGGTTTCAAGAGGAACAACGTGGTTTTTGTCCTGGTCAGAGAATGCTGGACCAGGTCTTTATCTTTTCCAGAGTATGTGAGTGTGTGTCGGAGTTTGCCCAACCGGTCTACGTGCATTTTGTGGAACTGAAGAAGGCATTCAACCACATCCTTCAAGATATCCTGTGGAGCCCCATGAGTGACCCAGGACATCCCTGGAGAGATTATATTTCTCAGCTGGCCTGGGAATTCTTCTGTGTTCCCCAGATGAGCTGGAGGAGGTGGCTGGGAAGAGGGAAACGTGGGCTTCTCTGCTGTTTAGGCTGCATACCCTACTGTACAATCCTGCCCCTGATAAGTGAAACAAATGGATACTTTATGGATGGATACTCTAGAATAATTTTCTAATAATACAGTTTGAGGTATAGTGAGGAATTTTCCCTAAATTAATAGTTTGAAAAACTCTTCCCTCACTTATCATTGTCAGGGAACAGTAAAAATGTTTGGTTATGTATTAGATAATTATTTTATTCTAGAATTATTCAGCAGGGAAGGAGTCCTTAAAGGTGAAGACATCCAGCTGACGTGGAGATAGTCAGCAAAAAGGTATGTCTTAATGTTTCTGTGTTTGAGGTGGTGGGTGGGCAATCATCTTTGCTTGCCTTTCACTGCATGCCACTGTTCAAACTGATGTTTTAAGATAAAACATATTCAGTGACATCAGAAACTACCTCTGAATGCTATGAGATAGTCATCCCTTATTTTTTTTAAACCGCTTTTCTGTTCACATGCAAAGACAGGGCTGTATCTGTAAACAGACTTCAAGCTTATTTGCTGGTTACTGTACAGCTGCATCTGACATGTCTGTTTTCATCCAAAGAGCTGCGCCAGTCTTAGCCAGAGAACGCAAATTGTTGAACTGACTTACCTGAGCAGATTGTCTGCTTCCTCCTGTTCTCAGAGACAGCAGATAGTTTACTAACTGCCTGGCAGTGGACCATCTAATATGTCCCTTTTTATTGTTTCTCAATAAACTCCAACCTTAGTTTTGAATCCTAACCCCATGTTTCAGAGACATAAATGGTTTTTGATGCATTTTGTTTAGAAATATTTTTTCTTGATTGCCAAGACTTGGGAACGTGATTGAAAAAAGACAGGGACAGTGTTAGGAATAGGTTATCCCCAGTAATTACTTAGAGAGTAAATAAAATGTATTTTAAGCCTCTGAAGCCTAAGAGCATTTAGTCTCCTTGTGAAAATTCTAGTCATAGCCTTTGATTTTAGTTAGTTTCAGGTCTTTTCTTTTGCTTCTTACCAAGAAGTATTATTTCACTCCAATGTCTTCTTATTAACAGCAAAGCTATAAAGTTTGGGGCTGTTAAAATAGCAACATGCGGGACTTACAAGTTGAAATAGTCAGGGCTACTTTTAAGAATATGCTAAGAAAAACAGAAGAAATGATTATATGAAGCTAATTTTTAAGAACTCCAGAACAATAGGAAACGATAGTATCAGAAAGCTTGAGTTTTACTTTTAGTTTTACTTTTATCTGATTCACTAGATTCAATTACTGCTGTGCTTGCATTTTAAAACCGTTAAATTGAAGTTGTCCTGCTGTTTTGTATGGATAGTTCTTTATTACCACTGCTGTGTTTGCAGTTTAATTGGCTTCTGAACACAAATAAAGACAGCAGTAATAACCTCCATCACACTTGTTCTTGTTGCATTTCACTGTCTTTCTCTCGGACTGACCTCTCCAGCATTGCAGCTATAGCCCAACAAAGCACATTAAGTTTGACACACAGAACAAACAAAGCTGTAGTCAAGGTGGACCACAGATGTTATTTCCAGGTATCTGAAAATAACACATTGTATCCCATCTAGCAGTGAAGATTGTTTCAAGGCCTGTGTTGCTCAGTGGAATGAGGGTGAGCGGTTAAAGATCCTTAGGAGGTCACTTATACGAAGAACATAAGCATGTTCAAATGGCTCTTTGCACTTAGCAGTCTTGTGCTCACGTTAGCTATGGACAGAGTGTCAGTCATACTGAAAAGCCAAGTTGTTCTTGTAGGAGTGACAAATCAGCACCCATTCAAAGACAGTTTCAGTTAAAAAAAAAGCAGAGCTGTTACATCAGATTGCATAAAACTGATTTTGGCTGATAGAGACTGATAAAGCACATATTTAAATGTGGATTAAACACAAAAGTGCGCTTATTTTATAATTGCTATCATCATTTACAATTTTGATATCAAAACTAAAAGTAACAATAAATATTAAACTATTGTCTTGGTCAAAATCCTGTAAGTGAACTCTCTTTACTTTTCTTTTCTTATTTATGTTAAAATTGGGTTAAAAACATTAATTCACATTAACCCCACAGTTTGAAACGTTATGCTAAATGGTACAGCGTGTATTCAAAGAGCTCTGACCAGATATCCATGCCTAGATAGCTGATACATCGGCGCCTAATCGAAGCTACTTTTGACATGTATATTTCCGTTATGTCAGTGCATAATATATGAGCCAGATGTAGCAATATATTACGCACTGGGCTTTCCATGGGTTGCAGCACATTAACAGGGTTGGTGGGTGTGATGTTGACTCATCTTATACATGGCCTATGTATGGTGGTCATGTGGCAAATATGGCGCAAAAACTGTGGATAGGGAACACATTAGGGCTGAACATTGCTATGTACAGTATACAATCCGTTTGTAGCATTAGGGGAATTCTCAGTGAGTGGTGTGTAAACACATAGTGAGTGAAAAAGGTGAGTGAAGAAGAAACACTCATCAAGGGAACTGCACAGCAGTCTACACCTATTGCAGAGTAACTAACGCAGGATTTAGGGTCACTTGATCAAGCCCTAATGATATGGTCATCAAAAAGGAATGTTTCAAGCAAATGGAGTCCAAATGGATCGTGTTTCCCACCTCCGTTTGTGAGTTGGCTGTACACAGCTAAGGCAGGAGGTGCCTGTTGTGGTGGCAGTTACCAAATCAGGCGGTGGGCACTCAAAGTGAAGGGAGCCAACTAATGCAAGAATGAGTCCTATTAGGCTAAGTTAGCTTGTGACACTCTGGAGGCAGCTGTCAGGTACAGAGGAAGCAGAGTACAACTTTGTCAGTAGCTGAAATAAAATCTTTATTAACCCCAGATTCCTAAAACACAAGAAAACAATTTCCAAAAGCCAAAATTTACATAGTTAGGGCTATCGTTAGGACACCCATCATCACTGATGATGACTGGTTGTTTTAAGGCATTTTGCATTCATTGATGCTGGATAAAGGCTTTGATTAGATTCAAATGTTACTTACACTGCCTGTGCAGACAGCTGAATTAATTAAAAGAGAAGCATTGTCTTTAATTAGACACACATGAAAAAGATGACACTGTTAGCACTGTAAGACACCTTGTGGCAGTTTGGTCATGAATAATGTGAATATAGTGACAGTTCACTAAAATTGTCTGTTGACTCTGTGCTCAGGGTTGCATCCAGTCCAGAGTTTGAGTTAACGCGCCTGTTAACTTCATTGTACTTGGAAATATTTCATCACTGTTATAGTCTGAGTCACGTTTCATAGGTTGCATTTCTGCTGGTCCATCTGCCGTGTCTGTGCTAAGCCTTATATAAATGTCTAAAAAGAAACTATAGAGAAAAAACCCTGCCATCCTCTGTCTGTGTGAGCTTTTTCATGCAGCCCACTGTGTTGACAAAAAAGCTGATGTCTATCTGCTCCTTCTGTCTGCAAACAGGCACACTTAAAGGCAGAGACACCATCTTTTTCCTTCTAAATTTTGGCTTCTATTGCATCATGGCTCAATACTTTCTCACTCAGCTTTAGTCCTGCTGCTGCTGAAATGCAGCCATAAAAAAGACTTAAGCTTTATTGACATGCAAGGATATAACACTGTCACACTAAATGCAAAAATCATTCATAATCATATTTATTGTGGCACGATGAGTTACCCCGAGTCATTTTAACAGAGGGATGGCTTCTGTAAACGAAATGAGAGGCAAGTTCATCAGATTTTGTGGGAAGTGCTTTTTTCTTTGGTGCAGTAAGCAGAAGACAGAACAGGTGTAAATGTACTTCGTTCTGAATGCGTTCAGATGCAGTTTTCGCTGTACACATGGAAATGAATTAGTTTCTTGTAGGCTTCCTTGAAGAGTGAACGAGGATTCACATGTTGGTTATATACAGCTTTCCCATCACTTTTACACCTGAGGCCATGCATGTATCTGCAGACAGGTTTTGTCTGGCCATCACCACCTTTGTCTGTACATATAACCAGCGATCAGGGCATGAAGCTTAATTCTCTCTAGCTATCTGCTGCTATCAATTACAGGGTTAATGGGAAGGTGCTGTCAGAGTTACCATGGCAACTAATGTCGTTGGCAGTGTATTGCATCCCCTGCAGGCCCATGGATGGAGCACTTGCAAGTATCACTGCACAGCGCATTTTAAAGATTCAAAATCTTCACCACTTGGGGATAGAAACAAGAAGGATGAAATACTTAGTTGTGCTGGCAGACTTGTTCTATATGTAGACCCATTATCTCCTCAATTTCTGATCTTTAAAAGTTGTGAAGGCAATTATAAATGTTGACAGAGTTTTGACAATTTATAAGATATTCCAGAAGTGTCTAGGAGGCAGAAGCAGTAATTTACTGGGAGCAAGCCCAGAGTTATATGGCATATACTTATGAATTACCTGCTCTCACACTTTTACAAGCTGCTTTAGGATTGTGTCAAATGAAAATGTCTGACTTTACAACAGGCTATTCTTCTGTAACACTTTGACAGAAATGCTAAGAGAATTTTGGTGTTCCCAGGCCAGCAGAGAGATATAATCTCTCCAGCGTGTCCTGGGTCTGCCCTGGGGTCTCCTCCCAGTGGGACATGCCCAGAACACCTCACCCAGGAGGCGCCCAGGAGGCATCCTTGTCAGATGCCTGAACCACCTCAACTCGATCTCCCGCTCCCTTCTCCCGTCACTCGTGAACAAGACTCCGAGATACTTAAACTCTTGCACTTGGGGCAAGAACTCATCCCAGACCTGGAGTGGGCACTCCACCCATTTCCGTCTGAGGACCATGGCCTCAGATTTGGAGGTGCTGACTGTTTGCTGGCTGCAAACCTTTCAAAGTGAGCTGGAGGCCATCACCCGATGAAGCTAAAAGAACCACATCATCCGCGAAAAGCAGAGATGAGATTCTGAGACTACCCAAATGAAAGCCTTCCGCCACTTGGCTATGCCTAGAAATTCTGTCCATCAAAATTACGAACAGAATCGGTGACAAACGGCAGCCCTTGGCGGAGCCCATCACCCACCAGGAATGAGTCAGACTTATGGCGGGCTATACAGCTGAGGCAGTTAAACAACTCCTTGGTGGCAGAGACCCTTGGGTGGATGAGGTCTGCCCCGAGTTCCTGAAGGCTCTGGATGTTGTAGGGCTGTCTTGGTTCCAACTACAGGGGAATCACACTCCTCAGCCTCCCTGGGAAGCTCTATGCCAGGGTGCTGGAAAGGAGAGTCCATCCGTTAGTCGAACCTCGGATACAGGAGGAACAATGTGGTTTTCGTCCTGGTTGTGGAACACTGGACCAGCTCTTTATCCTCTCAAGGATACTTGAGGGTGCATCGGAGTTTATTAGCCCAACTAGTCTACATGTGTTTTGTAGACTTGGAGAAGGCATTCGTCTATGTCCCTCGGGGTGTCCTGTGGTGGGTGCTCCGGGAGTATGGGATGTCTGGCCCATTGCTCCGAGCCATTCGATCCTTATACAACCATTGCAAGAGCTTGGACCGCATAGCTGGCAAAAAAATACTTAGTCGCACAATTTGGCATTTTAGGGACTTGGAGCGAGTTTACATTTAACAAAACAAGTTCTTGTATCTTTGGTCTGTGTTTAGTACATTTCTATTTAACTGCATTTAGACAAACAAAAAGTGATTTGAGGTTTTCCCTCAGTCTGGAGGTGGCTTTGAAAAAGTATTCAGTCTATGGTTGTGTGTGTCTGCCTATTAGAAGATTATTAGAAGAATAACAATACCTAGAAAAATACTCCATTCTATTTCTGATATCACAAGGGTAAAAAAGACCAAAAAATATTAAAATACAGGATTAGAACAATACAAACAGTAATGTCAGTGACAAAAAGACAACAATATTTTTAGGTTGTCTAAGATCTGGTGACATGGAACAATATTTTTATGATGATCAAATAGCGTTGGTATTGTAGGTGTGAAGTGTTGTTCAGTGTGCTGAACATCACCCATTGTTCACAGGATGGCCTTCCTGTCGGCAGTGGAGCTGTGTGAAGCTGTCTCAGCCAGAGGAGGTGAAGACGACACTTTTAGCATCAATACACTACTACTTTTAGTATTGATTAGTATCTGACATGACAGTTTTTAAGCCTTTAAAGGAGCATGTGGTGGCTACAATGAAGAAAAGCGAGCATGTTAACAGTCTCAGAACTATGGTTTGCCCTGTGCTGTGATGCAGTGTTTTCAAATATTATGATGGTGTAGATGTTAATAACTAATGTTAATAATATTTCAGCGTCCAGCCTAACATTACCATGTCAGTGGCTCAGACTTATACTAGTCTATGTATATTTTTACCTTTGGGGAAAAAAATATTAATATAATTTAATTGATATAATTTATGTATAGTTAATATTAATCTGAATCTGCAAAAGTTGTTACTAATGCCTTGAAATAAATATGGTGTAGTACACCCCATGCCTCCCTTTAGATTCACCCCTGCTTACTGTAGGTTTCAGTGTGATGGAAAGTAGGACAGGTGCTGACAGCCTTCAGGAAACTAATGGAAACCTCGTGCCAGAGTTAACAGTTCATCTGCATATTTTATTTTAACTTCTGTAGCTTTAAATGGGTGATAATGGGAGCCGCTACAAAGTTTACTTTTCTGAGTTTGTTGATCAAAAGTTTAATGGTGATCACAGGATCAAGCGTGGCTGTTTTGGAGACTAGAAAAATGTTATCTGCTGAGCTTACTGTCTTGTTAACAGGTCCTCCTCATTGGTCTTTGCTAGAGACAGACTCCAGCTCCAAACTATTTACATGGTGACAATTGAGTGCTACAGATTCATGGATCAACCAAGGCATTGAAGCAAAAGACTTGCATCCAGGATTTAATTGAGTCTTTTATAAGTGTGTATGTTCCTTCTTTTTCCTTTCAGGCTCAGAGGGAACATTTTCTGCCCGGTGTTGTAGGGTCCTGATTACTCCAAGTTTGTGTTCCAGAGGGTGGTGGGAGTCAAAGAGGAGGTACTGGTCCGGGTGTGGGCTTCCGGTAAACTTCAATGTCGAGGTTTCCATTTGGTGCTTTGCAAATTTCTCCCCAGCTCCAATATTGAATCATTTTGTATATAGTTGTGCCCAACAGGGTAAAATGTTTAAAAATGACCAAAAATTCATATACCTTTTATTACATGTATGCAATTACAGTAAAACATGAGGAGTAGTATCAGTAAGTTATCGGTACTGTGTTTATGTATCATAATAATATATATAAATATATAATGCCTGTGTAAAAAACTCAAGATAAAATACTTGACATTTTCAAAAAGATGTTAGTGTTAATAAAGCGGCTGAAGGAAGGGGGGTTTGTAACTTTTGATGGTGCTGGCACGTATTCTGGGAGAGCAGACTGGATCATCATCTTGGCCCATTTTGTTTGCCTGGGGTGCAGAAAAGACGCCGTCTGTAGTGTTTTGATTTCTTTTTTCTTTTAATCTCTGGCAGACCAGGCCACATATTTGATTTTTATCTAAAAAAAAAAACTGTTTTCACATGATCAAATAGTTGGTTTCAGTATATCTAAAATCTGGATAGGATAGTTATGGTAAGTTTAAAACCTTATTCTGACACTTCACAGTTCTGAAGAACTATCGGGTCCGTGGTGACCTGTTTAGAGTTATATGGTTGCGGTCATGTTCACATCAACTGCTTTATACCTCATTTCTGCCTTTTTTTCAAATGGAAATTGGAAAACAGAAGAACTTAAAGGAAAAGACTTGATCTAAAAAGTAACATCTTCTGTTAATGAAACTCTGCTTGTTTAGAATGTGGTGAAACAAAAGCACACTGTAACCCAGACCCTAAGTGTTTTATTGGTTAATGTAAACGTCTAATTATGCTTTTCAAGGTAAACCGCTCTCACAGGCTTCAAAAAGAATTACTGCCTGGGAGTGGGGCCAAGTTGTTTCAGTGTTGTGAAACATGTTGTGAAAAGGTAACTGAGGTATAAAATGAAATGTTCTGACTATGACTTTATAAGGTGTCAGCCAATAATGAGTGGTCAGCCTTCCTGTTAGAGGAAGGAAGCATTAGAATGTGTGGCTACCTGTCTGTGGAAGGTGACACTGATGAGATGTAATCTGCACCGTCTCTGGGAGTAAGAAAAACCCCACCAGCCTCCATCTATCTCCAGTGTGAGTTATGGCTCCTCTTTATCTGATGGAGCACTTAAGTCGCTAGCCCTGCCTTGTTTTCAAGTACTTTTTTCACTTACACCCAATCGATCACTGTTGCCAAGTGTTAATGATGAGTCATACTATTAAATGTGATGACCTGCGGCCATATTCTATTACCTTGCTTTCTTTCACAGGCAGACTCCTGTAATTAAGGCTCAAGTAGATGCAGTTTGAGAAGTGGGTTGGAGCCAAAACTCAATTATAAATAGCCTTTGCACGCATGCTGCCGAAGAATAAATGTTAAGCACGGTTTAAAAGTATTAATGCTGCACTGGTTTCTGTCGCCTGAGGTGATGAATGTTTTCTTTAAACTGATGGCGAGATAAAATACTGCTGTACAAGTGGCAGCATAATCATTTACAGAAATTAATGGCCAACACCAGGCTTCTTAATTCATACTGTTTTCATTTTTCCATGAAGTCTGTTGGGAATATATGATGAAAGGCCTAATGCAGAGGTCTCTGGTTGGACTGAAGGGGTTTTCATACTCATTAATAAAGTAATTTGACAAAACAGGATGTGACATTATTGCATAATGAAAAGACTCCCTGTTCTCTTAGCGGTCTGTT
Source organism: Benitochromis conjunctus (assembly GCA_015052645.1). Classification (NCBI taxonomy): domain Eukaryota; kingdom Metazoa; phylum Chordata; class Actinopteri; order Cichliformes; family Cichlidae; genus Benitochromis; species Benitochromis conjunctus. The sequence goes on from VOQK01040614.1 coordinate 12,844, forward strand.
CTTAAACTGTCAAATGTGTGTGGAGGGGGAAAAAGGCGGCGTAGATAAGTGATCTTTTCGACTTTTATCAAGTTAATGTCAAAGGTCAGTGAATCCCTTTAGATTGGCTGTCACATGGGATAATAAAACCATGGGAAAGAGCCATTTGTGCTGCTCGTATGTGGGCTATTTCAGATAGTGCCTGAGCTACTTTCATTTAATGCCAAGCTGAATTATTCATACGATAAGAGCGAATCAAACACTTACATTAGAATTAGTGATGTCTGGCTGTTATCAGCGTGGGTTTTCTTTTGATAAAAACAGTCAGTAGTCCCCCTGACAACCTACACGTTTTACAGCTGGCTTAATTATGGCTTTATTTGATTTTGTTTCAGTGAAGACAGAAAAATTAGAATGAGAGAAGAGTCAAACTCAAATTTCTTATGTGAAATATACGTGTGTCCTTTTGTTTTTTAATCCTTGTTATGAAGTGTTATTGTTCATTAGAAACCAACAGCAGATAGATGAAAAGAAATAAAGAAAATTCTTTGAAATGCTTGAATTTGAACGTTTTAAAAGTGGTTGAAAGAGCAAAATTAAAATTGTCTTAATAAATTGTAAACCGGTACAGCAGTGATATTGGTGTTGTGTACAAACCCAAAGCATAAGTTAGAGTTATAAATCAATCAGTCAATAAAATGACTGAAGCTCACTTGTGTTGTGAGTACTATTGTGCATTTTTGGAGGCAGAGTGTCACGTCTGGTGAAGCCGACGGGAGATGAGAAAGTGCGGACCCAAATGTAGACAACAAAGATGAAGATGAACAAAAAACATACCTTTGTTTTAGCGGAACAAAACAAGATACAAAAGCAAAGAACAACTAGAATGAAGCCAACAAAACCTATACTGGAAACACTAAACACAAAGCACTGCATGAAACCTGGAAACGGGGGGAGAAAAGTAGATGTACCAACAACAGACAGAGGACTAAATACACGAGGGTAACGAGGGAATGAGGACCAGGAGGGAAACACAGCTGGGACTAATCACACACATGAGACAGGAAGCAAAACAGAATACTCTAACACAGGACACGGGACTGCCAAAGTAAAACAGGAAATACATGAACATAGAAACCAGGATGACTAGATGTAACACAAGGAGCACAGGGGAGGCACAGTAACAAATCATAAAGACTAGAAATCACCAAAATACTAAAGAATAACTAAGAGAGCTAGAAACCCAAAAGACTAAACCATGAAAAACCACTAAATCACAGAATATTATTCATAAAACATAAACACTGGGACACCAGACCCAGGACCATGACACAGAGTCTGGACACTAGTGATCTGTCCTTCAATGCACATATTAAACAAATATGTAGGACTGCCTTCTTCCATTTGCGCAATATCTCTAAAATTAGAAATATCCTGTCTCAGAGTGACGCTGAAAAACTGATTCATGCATTTATTACTTCTAGGCTGGACTACTGTAATTCATTATTATCAGGATGTCCTAAAAACTCCCTGAAAAGCCTTCAGTTAGTCCAAAATGCTGCAGCAAGAGTCCTGACAGGGACTGGAAAGAGAGAGCAGATTTCTCCTATATTGGCTTCCCTTCATTGGCTCCCTGTTAAATCCAGAATTGAATTCAAAATCCTGCTCCTCACATACAAGGTCTTAAACAATCAGGCCCCATCTTATCTTAATGACCTTGTAGTACCATATCACCCCATTAGAGCACTTGGCTCTCACACTGCAGGCTTACTTGTT
>VOQK01040616.1:0-16402 GCA_015052645.1 Benitochromis conjunctus
TTTTTTATTAAATGTCCTTCATCTTTGACACAGCACACAGCGGCTGGCGCTGAGGGCGGCGGTCAGTCCCTTGTGTCTCCCGGCTCCTGCCTGGAGGACTTCCGGGCGACTCCGTTCATCGAGTGCAACGGCGCCAGGGGCACCTGCCACTACTTCGCCAATAAATACAGCTTCTGGCTGACAACCGTGGATCCCAGAAATGAGTTTACCTACTCGCCAACCAAGGAGACCCTGAAGGGAGGCCAGGAGCGCTCCAGAGTCAGCCGCTGCCAAGTGTGCAGCAAGATCTTGTAGTAGGCGAAGGTGAAAGGTGAAGGAGTGAGGCGGGGAAACATCAGGAGGGGATTCACTAACATTTCAAGAATTAATACAAAAAGCTGATGATGGAGGATGAGATGGATTAAAAAAAGAACCTGTGACTGACTGAATGGACCTTTCTCCTGTGCCGTGATGGTTTCACAATCGAGTCGAGCAACATCGACCCAATTGTGAGTTTCTTTTTAATCCCCTGTAGGAATGAATGGCTTATTAAAAACAAAAAGAAGCTGGAGGTAGGAGGAGGAAGAGAAGAGTTCCAGTGTGAGCGATCTTCTCGAGATTATCACTGACAATGGTGCTATTGTTTATGTATGTGTTTATTACGTGTCGGATTTCTTGTGACAGATTTCACCGAGAATCATTCTCGGCTACCTCGGAGAGTGCCCCCGCCCCCGTTTAGGAAAGCACTGCCCCGCACACACATTAAGCACCCGATTTAAACGTTATCAGCTCAGGAAGTTGGCCATTATTGGTTCTCATCGCTCCCATAGATACTGACAGCAGGCAGGAAGTCTCTAACACCAACTCTTTTAATTGTGACCAGTGGAAAGCCATGGAGATGATCTGAACTCATTATTGCTGCTAAGTTAGGTTTAAGACATGGACAAGCATAAAGTATTTGTAATCTATGAGAAAGCTCAATTTTGAGGGCTACCTGAGATTTTACTAATGTTATTCATAATGACATAAGATCAAACTGGATAAAGCCCAGGGTACAGAGAGACGTCTGATTGTCATATCTATGGTACAGACAAGCCTACAAATGCTTTTCAATGGGCTGATCACATTTGAAGTGGGTACAGCTTAATGTCAGTTGAGAGTAAAATTACAAATTGCTGGTTGAATTTAAGGTCTTAAAGTGAGTTTGCATTATCTTATTGAACTGATCTGAGCAAAGCAGATGTGAAGCTTCCTTGAAATCCCATCTTTAGGAAGATGACACCTGTTTTCTTCATGAACTTTTTATGCTACGGCAGTTTAGCGGTACGAAGGTGCCCACTGTAAACACACTGGTGATTTTTTTTTTTCATGTCTTGCATCAATACCTGCAGTATATTTGATGCCAGTCATTTCACTATTGGTTTGAAAATCAACTTGCCAAGACATGTGACGTGCTTGAGGTAAAAAAAAAAAAAATGGTGTTGAAGCTATCCTTTATTTTTAGGTTTTTGTGATATTTGGATTATTTTTGGTGCCTTACAATCCGATGTGTGAATTAAAGGAGTTTTAGCTGCATGTAATGATTCAGAAAACTGTGGAAAACAGTAACTCGTTAGCAAATCAGAATATATAATACTTAAACAACAAAACCAACAAAGATGACAACGAGCGTTTCACATGTTTCATTTCTTCACGTGCTGGTTTTCATATAGAAATGACATCTGTGGTGTGATAGAAACAGAAACAATCCAAAGTATTCCTAAACATGTCAAAGTCCCAGCGTAAGCGTCACGTAAGCCTCTGTACATTTCACAGTGGGACTTTCTGGTTGCTGCTACATTAATATGACTTTAAAGGTCAAAGGTCAACAGCTCGAAACGACAACAGAGAGCTGTTGTTATTTCACTGATGTGGACTTACAAGGTTCAGAACATCAGAGGGGCATATATATCTCCACTCTCACAGGTTTTCTTTATGCTGCGACCAAACAAGCATTTGTTTTTAATATATCGCACTTTTTAAGGCTGTCATTCACTCACATTTTGCAAAAAAAGAAACAAAAAACTCGCTCTCTGGTAGATTAATTATTGCTGTACATAGTGCTTACTGTATTTTTTCAGCAAATCATGTTAGTGCGCAGGTCTATGATGTTGTTACTCAGTTCTTTTCTTTTGTTTTTGTGTCCTTGGACAGGTAAGAAGATGGCAAAAGGACAAATTATGTGCCTTTAAATATAGATTTTGTGGAAAAAAAAAAACCAAATGCACAAACACACAAAAAATGAGAAAATGTTTTGCGTTAAATTTGGTCTTCCTCTGAGTCAAACAGGTTCATCTGTGCTTGGACAGTGGACGCTACAGCGTGACTTGTAACCACTATGACCTCTAGCACGTCTCTCTCTGCTGGTAGCCTTGACTTTAGTGCTGTGCCACATAGTACATTTCTGTCTGTCATTTTTGTCTTGCTTGTTTTGTAATCTAGCTGTGTAATTATTGAGTCATGACACTATCCCCTGGTTTTATTTACTGAGAAGTGAGGAAATGGAAAGGTAATGATGTGTACATTAAATTTTATGGAAAGGAAAACATGCCTGTGTTTTTATATGGGAGATCTATTCACCGCTGATGATTTCGGAGATGTTAACAGCACACTTTATTGCCGGTTTGGACTTCGCCGCACGTTCACAGCCAAATGGAGAAACATGCTTTAAGAGCCCCGAGTGACAGAAGAGAAATGCAGTTTTCCTCAAAGAGGATGCGTAACAAAACAAAAGTGCAACGTGTCGACATGTCTGTTCCTGTGACGTGTGCTTCTGTGCTCACACGCTTGAAATAAAGTCGCAAACCTACTTAACAAACGCATGATTTGTTTAGCCCAACGTGAGGAACTGAAGCGAATTTAAATATAAAACCTGTCTTTTTTTTTTTAGGTGGCTGTTGTGTTAATACTAGTGTAATGTTTGGAGTCAGACTTGTTGGTTCCAAAACCAAATTATTCATCAAAGTGTCTTATTTTCTTACTTTGTGCAGTCAAAGAATTCATATTCGTACTAGAAGTGAGCAATACTTGATTTACTTCATATCAGGTGGAGCTACGGTGAGGTACGCAGTACAAGAAGTTTACATCGACTCGTCATTGGCATTAACGTCATGGTCATTGTGAGGTTTTAATTAGTTCTTCGACCTGTTCTCCTTCCAGGGTGGAATGATTATACAGCGTCATGACCTTAAAAAACAAGAATTGACAGCAAAAGTTTGAATTTATTTTGCATTTCCTCTAATCCATAAATGTCCCAAAGTATACACGTAGGCTCAAATATATACACTTACTTAAATGTTTTATTCTAAGTGGTGCTGAAGATTCTACAATGTGTTTTAAGGCCAAGGCCTATTAACATCTCATTAGTGATCATGGTTGACTACAACTAGCAGTTTCTCTTTGCTAGCATAAAAAATTTTTGTTTGACAGCACTCACTGGATTGACCAATACTCAAAATAATAAGAAGGAGAATTGTAGATTTACACAGGTTGGGATGATCTAGAATAAAACAAAAATAATAATAAAATAAAACAGGAATAAAATCATTCTTCCACTTAACAAACTCATTTATCCGACTAAACCATTTGAAATGTCAATCTCTTCACACAGTCTGACTCATGAGGTTATTTTAAAGAAAACAAACAAGTTTACGCAAAAGAAACACCTTCATTTGGTTACACCCAATTGACTCGATCAGTGACATCATATCCTATATAAACAGGAAGTACTGGGGCGGCTTTTCCCACATACCTGTTTTACGTACCTGCATAAAGGAACACACAGTGGTAAGTATAACTGAACTACATAAACAAATGAAAGATTTAAATCAACTAATGATTAAGTGACATTTGGTTTTAAGAACATTTGCGCAGATGTAATGAATGTACCCAATGCTACCACAAACAGGAGCCAAGGTTACATCTGCAGTGTCTACATTAAAGCATTAAGATTCATTATAAGATATATGTAAGTAACAAATGGTAAATGAAGTCAATCCTAGCCACTTTGTCAACTAACACCTCCAGCCTGGTCAAGAAGGCCCATCAGTGCCTCTTTTTCCTGAGGACACTGAAGAGCGACCTGTCTACTGTCATATTGGGGTAACTTCCACCGCTGTGTGATAGACAGCACCCTGAGCAACTGTGTCACATTCTGGTATGGGAATTGCTCTGTTGCTGACCGCAAGGCACGGCAGCAGGTGGTGAAAACCACCCAACGCATCACAGGGACTCCACTTCCTGCCATTGAGGATGTTCACAAGAAGAGATGTCTACGCCGAGCATACATCATTCTCAGCTACTCCTCTCATCCTGCCAATAAACTCTTCCAGCCCCTCTCCTCCGGAAGATGCTACAGGACCCTACAGACTAAAACCAGCAGGTTTAGGAACAGCTTCTTCCCCACAGCTGCCACCCTACTGAACTCAGTCCCCCGCTGAACCTTTCCATCCACACACCCCTGTCCCTCTCAATGACCATGATCATGACTGTCATTCATTCTTAATCAACCATATGCTCACATTGATTACTGCTATAGTTTTAGGACACTGACATAGCATAGTCTGTGTTATAGTGCGTACACTGTTCACTATTATTACCACACACCAGTACATCTGTATATTTGTTCATAGTACATCTGTATATTTGCTCTCTACTTAACTTATCTCTATATAATTGCTCTCACTGCACTTACTACTCTTGCACTTCTGATTAGATGTAACTGTAAGCTGTATTTCGTTACCCTGTATTTATACATGTGTAATAGATAGATAGCTAGGTAGTACCTTCACCCCAGCCCAGTAGGTGGCGGTAATTCACCTCATCAAAAGAAGAAGAAGAGAAACTCGTAGCATAACAACAACATTGTTAGCAGCTTTAGCTCGCAGAAAAGCGAGGAGACTTTTTTCTTCTTATTTGGGTCCCATTAACAGGTGAGTGTAATAACGGAGGGCCGTCAGAGAGTGTGACTGTGCAGTCTGTTAACCCGTGTGCTTGTACGGTATCGCACATTTGTGAGCCGTTTCAGCTATGTGCAAAACGTTAGCTCTCAGGCTAACGCTAGCGCCTAACGTTTTATTTTGTTGCTGTGTGCAAAGGTCTCTGCATGCAAAGAGATCTCGTACAGGATGAAGATTTAGGTGTGATGATGAGGATGCAGTGCTGTTGGATGTTTCCTCCCTGGTGAATTAGTTAGTCGACAGTCTGCTACAGTTTTGAGCGGAGCTTTTTTCCTCCAGAGAAAATGACTCTACCACATTCATGAAAACTGATTTTTCGAGAGGTTCTTGTGTTCTGCTCGTTGTGTCCTGTTAATAACAACGTATCCTCGGACACAGGCGTCATTGCGTGATATAAGATGCTTGTGGTAACGAGCATGTGGAGCAAGTGGAGATTATCTTGCATAAGAGCACAAAGGAATGTTTTGCTTTGATGGCAGAGTGATAAAGTCACAGCCGTGCAGTTACAGCAAACATCGGGTATAGATAAACAGTGCTGAGTAGAGTGTAATAGTGACTACAGGTGTATGAGTGTTTGTGATCAAGAAAGCATGAGGTGCAGACCTGCACCGGAGAGGTTGAAATAGTGTGTCTGAGGTCAGCATACAGGCAGAGTGGAGCCAGTGCGACTCATTCAGGAGGTTGAATGACACCATGATTTGATCTGTTAATACTTGGTTAAAGTATGCACTTGTCTGTACCTGGAATAGAATAGATCTTTATTGTTACTGTTACAAGAACAGCGAAACACAGTTTGGCATCTCTCCGTTGGCAGCATGTAGATTTACATTCAGATTCTTACAAAGTAACATAGGTGTTTTTATCTACACAAAAAAAAGATATGTAGAAGATATATGCACACACAGATACACACATACATATGCCATATGAGGAAAAGGAGCAGTGAGTGATCGGTGCATTACAAGGTGTGATGTGAACGGTGGTATTGCACATTGAGTAAGGGGTACAGATGCTGGTTGCTACTATAATAAATACAGTTATATAGATGGAGGTGGGAGTGTTGGTTGCAATATAGTCCACAAACAGCATTCTCGCCACAAGGCGTACCTAAAGTGGCCAGTGAGTGTAAATAAAGCTGTTACACACAGACTTTGACAAGTACCCCATAAATGCTGCTAATGTTAAAATGCTTGACTTCAATATATCTTAATTTATTTGAATAATTTTCTGAAAAAAATGGAAAATACACAAATTTGTCAAATTATGGACAACGCTGTTGTCGCCATTGTCTTTATTTATTTTATTTTTTATTTATTTATTTATTTTTTCTAAACTGCTCACAGAAACTTTGAATACCTGCAGTTACAGAAACACACAAACTGGACAAAATGTGTCTTCTCAGGAAGCCCATTCAGTATAATCAGAAGTTTGGGAATAGCAAATCAACAAACCTTACTCTGGTATTTATTTGTTTACAAGTTACCATCCAAACTGTACGCTGAAGCCAGAGGCCTGCTTAACCTTTGTCATTGTCTCAGCAGATATTTTATGAGGTGTGTGTGTGTGTGTGTGTGTGTGCGCGCATGTGTGTGTGCGTGCCCTGAGCAGAAAGCTTTAAGTGTGTAATGGTGCAGAACTAAACTTCTGAGCTATGTGACTCTTTGCCACTAGATGGCAGTACTTACTGTCTGAGAGTGAGAGGGGAAAGACCTGACGTCAGAACGGAGAAATTTGATGAGTGTTAGTCTGGAGTTCAGGTTTCAGAGATGTTGAAGAGAAAGGAGGAGAGGAGGATTCATGAAGAAAGTGTGGTTAAAGATGCAAAGACAGAAAGCAGGAAGTTTAAATGTAGTTTGATAAATGTGCCTAAAGAGTCAGGAGATGGACTCGACCTCGGTGACCCTGCATTTGCCGCTTAATTTCAGAAGGCCAGTCGAGTAATCAGCTCCACACTTTAAATAATTGTCCTGCTGGTTAGACGAGACAAAGATGAGGTGCAGTGACTTTAACTCTCAGATGAGACAAGAAAAGAGAGGAGGAGGATGAGCAGAAGAGGATTTGGGTTGTGATGGAAATCCGAGGAGAGGGAGCAGTATTCCCAGTCTTAAACTTGAATTCCTTTCTTCACAAAAGCAAAGAGAAATCAGAGAAAGTGAGAAAACAAGTTTAAGAAATGTGACGAAAGAACATGAGGACTTCCAGAGGGGGCTGCATCTTAACTGCAGCATTTAGAAAACATTTCCACATTTTGCCTCTTTGTTCACCGTCGCAGGTACGCTGGAATTTTCTGACACCCACTCGAACATGTCCTATGTCTTCATCAACGACTCGTCGCAGACCAGCGTGCCTCTGCTGCAGTCGTGCATCGATGGAGACCTGCCCTTCGCCAAGAGGCTGCTGGAGACCGGATGCGACCCCAACATCCGTGACAACCGGGGCCGCACCGGCCTCCACCTAGCCGCCGCCCGCGGGAACGTGGAAATATGCCGCCTCTTGCACAAGTTCGGGGCCGATCTGTTGGCGACGGATTATCAGGGAAATACGGCGCTGCACCTGTGCGGTCACGTGGATACGATACAGTTCCTGGTGTCCAACGGGCTGAAGATCGACATCTGGTAAGAATCCCTGAGTTTAGGTTATAACAGTGAGCTTTTTCCATCCTCTTCTCTGATTTTTAACTCCAGTTTTAGCTTCCTGTGTATCAACTATTCAGGACCATAGAATCTGCATGATTCACGTTGATATGGTAGAAGCTAAAAGACGCTTTCTTCCTGTACATCACCGGGGCTTTTTCCTTAATGTGGGTCTTGAGTCTATGATTACACACCTCCAAAGTAAAGTGCAAGAACGCTGACTGGTTTATAAACCAAAAAGTTTAATATAGTTATGAAAGTCATGCTCTAGTTAACAAAGAAAGAAGACTTCTGGTTGGCCCAAAATTTCTCAAAAACTTTAGATCACCCACATCTTCAAACTTCACAACCATATACTAGGGCCTTGGGGGGGACAATGAGTAACTAGGTTGGCTAAGTATTTCACCTTTACCTTCATCGTTAGCACCCAAGGTGACCTTGAATAATGATTTCCAGAAACCATATAGAGCAATATGTCATATGTAATGACACGGTGAAGCTGTACAACGCACTTATTATTTTTTTAGTACAGCATTATACGATGTGACAATGTCGCAAAAACAATGCTGACATCAGCACAAATGATATGACAACTTTGGTGAATGTGGAAATGCTTTCAAAGAAGCAGGAAGAAACATGCAAATATCATCATGGCTCCCAGCAAAGCATCAGCTGCACTACTGTCCATGCCACTGACGTGCCAGATGTTCAAACGGGGAAAATCAAGTACTGCATCAGTTTGCAGTTTGGCAGCATGAGTTAAAGCAGCTGTCCCTCCATCACTTTCACCCACCTGTATGAGACAGATGGAGAACATCATTCATACTTTTCTCCGGCTACAACCACAGATTTAAAGTTCTTACAGCAGCTCCTCCACAGTCACAGGAAGTGCATGAGATCTTTTTAGTGGGTCTGGTTCAGTGGCTGTCAGCAGCTGAAAGCACAGTATCAGTTTCATATTACAAGCGTAATATGATAGGAGCTTAGTCACTCCTTTACACTGTGGTATTTTCCCAGCGGACACTAGAACATGTAATGAAGAAGCTGGCTAAACAGTGCCGTTAGTTTTTTTAGGCGTTTAGCATGTTTGACGTGTTTCGACGTAAACGGTCGCATCTCTTTTAGATGAAGCTGCAAATGCAGCAAACAAAAAAAATCTAACAAAAACCAAAGAACAAAAGCTTTTTATAAATGGAGCAGGAAACACTGACGGATCACACCAGAAGGCTGTCACTAACATGCAATCCTCTGCATCACTGTCCTCGCACAGGACTGTGTAAATTCCCGTCATATTTGTATCTATCTGTGTTTATCTAGGACAAACGGCTGCTTGGCTTTTGGCTCTTGTAGGTGTTTCCTCTTTGGGGTACCTCTAATTCTCTCATTTTACTCCTCAATTATCAAATAACTCGAGATCAAACTAAAGCTGAATATCTGATGTTTCTCTGGGAGAGTTTAAATCTCTGATAAATAATTTTGTAACTGAAGAATGCAATAAACCAGACTTTTGTGTTTTTACTGGTACCATGATATCACTCCCCAGCAGACACAAAAACGATCTCATAAGCATGAACACAACATGAAGTCTCTGAACTCCTCATGCATGTAAATCTAAACCAGTGTCTGAAAGTATTCAGAAACATGTTTGGAGCTCTTTTTTTTTACCTAACCGAATCACACATAGTTCACATTTTGCTGTGTGTCCAAGTGCTTACAAGATGAATGCATACGACTTAAGCTAACAGATCTGAGTCACCCACTGGCAAACACAAGAGGTGGAGCTCATGCTGCTCATGCTGCTGCTGCACTGAGGAATCTACTTTTAGAGTGTTAGACTAAAAGGAAGCCAGGAAGCCTCACATCTTTGAGGTTTCCTTTTAGTCTAACAGTCAAGTGTTGGTGGCACACTTTGTCGGTGGGTGTTTTACCTTCATTTATTCACTTTATATGCACATTTAAAACACGTCTTAAAACCCATTCTTACTCCTTGACTTGTGACACAGTTTGACCCTGATTTTATTGTTTTAGTTTAATCTAATGTGCTGAGTTTGCTGTTTTAAATTTAAACTCTAATGATCATTTCATACTGTTTTATTTTTGCTATTTGTGCTTTTTTTTTCTTTTTACTCTTATTCAATGTATCGTTTTGTCAAGTGTACAGCACTTTGTTTTCAGCTGGGAGTTGTTTTGAAAGTGCTATATAAATAAATAGCTTGCTTATATTCCTTTTATTACTGCAGTAATCACAATGGATCGACTCCTCTGGTGCTGGCGAAGAGGCGCGGAGTCAACAAGGACGCTATTCGTCTGCTGGAGGGGCTGGAGGAGCAGGAGGTGAAAGGCTTCAACCGAGGAGCCCACTCTAAACTGGAGACCATGCAGATGGCTGACAGTGAGAGGTGAGCAGAGCTGGAAGGAGAGAGGGTGGAGAGCCAATCAGGACAGATCATGCAGTCAAAGCATGGTCTGTCCTGATTGGCTCTCCTGCAAAGCCAGTAGAGTTTCAAGCAAGACTTCACACAGCTTTAAGAGCAATAACACTGACCCAGAGAACGGTGCCTGCTTTAAATTAGACTTGAAATGAGATCCTCTGGAGGGCTTTGTCTTCATTTTAGCTCCTAAACTGATTGTGGTTTTTGATCACTTTACCACAGATAAAAGGAACAAGAACAGATTTACATGTGACAGATAACAAACTTCCTCCTTTCGAAGGACAAAAGCGCTCCTAACAGTGTCTCTGTGTGTCTCAGTGCGATGGAGAGCCACTCCTTACTGAACCCAAACCTGCAGAGCACTGAGGGCGTCCTGTCCAGCTTCAGGACCACCTGGCAGGAGTTTGTGGAGGACCTGGGCTTCTGGAGGGTCCTGCTGCTGCTGGTGGTCATCGCCCTCCTCTCCCTGGGCATCGCGTACTACGTCAGCGGGGTCCTGCCTTTCTCCACCAGCCAGCTGGAGCTGGTGCACTAAGTAAAGCCGGGGGAAGAGGGGCGGTGAAGAGGCAGTAAAATAAATGAATGACAGTCTGCGTTCAGCTTTGTGTGTATAGAACAAAAACCCAGAGTTTTGTTTGTTTGTTGCCCACATTTGATCCTTTTTATTGTGGTCTAAATAACATCATATGATACTGTTAGTAAAAAGCTGCCATCTAAAAAAAATACTTTAAATACTTTTAGGTGATTAATGAGAGAGGACGGTGACTCAGAGACTCACACCAACAGCTTCATGTGTCCGTGCGTGGCCTAACACCTTTAAAACTTTAGAAACGACTCACTGACAAACTCATTTCCTCACACTTGTCATGTCCTTGTTTGCTCTGTTACAAGCTGTATATTGCTGATGTTTTGTATCTTTTCATTGTTTTCTCCTCACTTGTTATTTATTCAAATGTCTTTTTGGTATGAATTTTCCCTCGCTGTCTTTATTTTACACAAATACCTGCAGCAGTTTAAAGGACGTCTCACTCTGACTGGAAACTGTTTTGTCGGGATATCGGAGAGCCGACTGTAGAGAAACATCTGAGTTTAGGGGAAGCTGCAGGTGTAACTGTGGGATTATGGCAGCAGATTAATGCTTCTTACTTTGTTGTATATTCATTTTATCTTAATGTGCTTTTGTTAAAGGTTTTCAGTGTTTATTCCATCAAATATTTGCAGTCATTTAATGTGTAAAATGAATAAAATCAGGAATGACTATAATCTTCATGAGGTCAGAGCGTCACTTTTCTATAAACAAATCTGTACAAACCGGCAGGATTAGTGTTTGCTCTAAATGACTACATACAGCACATGCTCTCAGCAATGGGGGAAAACCCACAGTCTAACTGATCTTTGATGATTCAGCATTTTAAAAAAGAAGAAAATGCTTGAGATTCTTGTTTGTACCATAAATTGTTGGAAGACAACTTATGGTACAAAGTAGCCAGAGGCCACTTTCAACAACACTGACGAGACCGCAAATCAAGCCTTCCTGGAAGCCTTTTCAGAGATCAGCCGCACTTTCATTCAGTAATGAAAGTGCGTTGTTGGTACAGTCATAAGCACCCACCTTTTTGGTTTGCAAACTTGCAATTATGCCGTACCCACTACTGCTAAAGAGCTTTGAGACACACAGAACAATAACAGTTTCACTGAGGAGGAAACTTCCATTATGTCACACTCTTCTGATGACTACTCGCCTGTGGTTGGTTATTTCTTAAAGACTGTCTTGTTTTTTAGTGACATGTAGACCTTCCGATGGGGACGGGTCCGAGGGTAGGCCTATACACAAGAGAGAGACGTTAGTCGCGGTTACAGACAGGGTTCAACTAGAAAAAGTCCACAGACAGGTTTCACCAACGATCCAGCGACGAACAGCACAGAACCGCAACGTTAAATACAGCCCCGGATTAGGGAATAACAGCGGCAGGCGTGGCAATTGAGAAGCGGTGCGTGGGCCATTGGCGCGAGCCCGTGATGAGCAGCGCCCAGGCAGAGGAGGGGGGGAAGGAAAACACAGAACAGACAAAAACATATTAGCCGGCGAGGCACGGGGGCCATAACAATATGTTTAGTCCACATAACGGCTTCAATGAACCATGAATTGCCCGAAGACATTCACACTTACTAAACCAAAAAAAAGAGAAGCAAAACGTAAAATAAACCTACATAAGGTTACTCTACGTTTTCACTTTGCTGTTTGAATGCTTTGCTTTGCAGTGTCACACCAAAGAGGATATTCGGTTTTAATAAATTTCACCAGGCCTTTGCAAAACTAGTCGTGATCATGTTCAGTCATCAGCTGAGAAGAATAAGCCATGGCATATTATCATAGCAGGGATGTCAAGCTCATCATAAAGGCCCACGTACGGCCCACTTTGATCTCACGTGGACAGCACCAATAAAATTCCCCTTTGTGTCAGTGTGAGCAGTATGGCTGCACGATATAGAAATTCAATCTTTATTGACAGACTTTATGTCCATAACAAACAAGACAAAACACAACATATAAACCTTAATAATAAAAAATATGTAAAATATAAAACTATAATATACATAAAATACACAATTACTTAAAAGAAATCAATAAATACACAAACACTTCAACCAGCGCTTTCTCAGACTGGATGAGTAACGGAAACCACTCACTGTCGGATCTGTGAGTGCTAAAGTTATACTGTTACTATAGAGCCATCCAGTCGTTCTCTAAAACTGAACATTAACTTTCTTAAAAGTGCTTTAAAAGTCCAAACATCTACAAAAATACTGCAACATTAAAGAAAATGTCCGCACAAATGCAAAAACAATTAAAAGGTTATGGCTAGGTTAGAGTCTTTGCTGGGCCGAGTGTGGCCCCCCGGCCTTAGGTTTGACGCTCCTACCCTATATAGAAGATGCTGTCTCAACATCTTTCTTTTTTCGCTGTCCTGCACCTGTTCAACATTTCACCTTAGGTGCGTTACAATTACACTCTAAAACAATTACAGTTAATAACATAGTAATGTCGACATATCTGAGCAGTTCCATTAGTAAAACTATGAAATCAGCTCTGCGTGGGTGTCGGCAACATGCATACATTCATTCCCTTTCATCATTACAGTATCACGCTATGATATATCACGCTATATTGTGACATACATACAATTCTATTCTGACGTCCTGTTCTGCACTTGTTCTATAACGTTCCATTCACGAGACCCCTGGTGGGCCGCGCAGGTACTGCAGGTGGCATAGAAAGTATTTAATAAGTACTTATGAAAAAAGCTTTCTATTTCCAAATGTCTAAATTAATTTAAAAATACTATTTTTGACCAAAAAAAATAAGGATGTGCTGCTAGCAACGTGATTCCGAAGTGAGGGGGAGGAGTTATCACTCGGCATGAGATTAAAACGTCAGCAGCTGAAAAAATATCGCTCTCCATTTAATAAGCGACACTGTATTTTGTTCTATTATCAGTTTATTAGTATATGTTTTATACAACAGAGAGCTACACTTATTAAAAAACATGCATTCTGCATAAACCTGTAGTTTTTACCATCGAAAATAACTGATATACTGTTGATTTAGTGACATATAAAACGGTTTGTTTCTTATAACGTTTTTTTTTTTAAACTGTATGGTGGCAATAATAGGCCATCATTAATAATCAGAGCCAGGAGGCCGAGCTTAATACTACAGCAGCGCTCACAGAGGCCTGTACAAATCATTTCACTTGGCTCAACCCGAGGCCTTTAAGGCCACCAAATCCAAACAGCTCGTCTGATCATTTTAAAAGTATTTAAAGTAGTTTTTAGTACATTAAAAGTGGAAAGTGTAGGGTTTAGTTTTTTAATGTGTATGTCGCACATGTGTAGCATTCATTTCATTGTTTAGGGAAATTCGTTTACGTTTAGTGATGAATGACACTGACAGAAAGGTTATTTTATTTTACCAAAAAAGAGAAAAAGATTTAAATAGCTCTATGTATTATTATCATTTTGACTTTCCGATCAAGTCAGAGATGAGATGGGACACGATATTATCAATCTTCATGTAGTCTTTTATGTGTTGGCAAGCCCTCATATGTAAGAATCATGAGGCGTTTTTTTCAGTTTTCAACCGGTAATCATTAAGTTGACCTTGAACATGGATGTAAGCAATGATTACAAAGTTTTGTCGGAATTCTATCAGAAAATACAAAGAGAAGAATTATGCAGTGATTTGTGTTGAATAGTAATGAGTATATACATATTGACGTAACAGTTACCGAACAATTTGTCTTCTTTGCATTAGAAAATGTTTGTGTGGAGAGCGAAAGGCTTTGCTTGATCGGTAGATTCTGACAGGTTTGGACTAATTTCTGCTTCTTATTTAACAAAAATAAATTGAAATATATGTTTAAAATATTAAAATGAGTCCAAGAAGCACTGCGACCTAAACGAAGGTATTCATGTGTATTGTTTAATGACTCATACGTTTGAGTCTCATAAAACAGATTGAATCTAAAGGGAAAAGAAGGTGAACCTGGCTTCATATAATTTCTTTGTTTATTTTTTGTAATTTATTTGTCAAACCACGTGTTTCCGTCTCTTAACCTAAGTCGAGGCCTCCGTGATGGCGCAGGGGAACCACCAAGTGTCCGTGAAAATGTCACAGGAGGACTGAAGGCACTGAAGAACAACATGTATCGCCTCACTCAGGCAGTGGTGTAAGGACACTGTTTATTTAATCACACAGCTGAAGGAAGAGATTACAGAAAAAAGGATAAAGTAAAATATGACAGGAAACGAAAGCTTTAATCGGTGTTAAAATTCATAATTATGTACACATTAATAAGCTGAAGCGCATTAATACGTTAAAAGTTGTCACTTATTGGTCCTAAAAGTCTTCAGACGCCTGTCTGGGACATATTTGATGGATGGTGGCCATTCATCTGCAGAGGAGGAGGATGGCTGAGCGGCTCCGACACCCCATCTACATCGTGTCGTCCATCTCCGGGTCCAGGGCGTCGGAGTAGACGTGACACGTACGTGGAGCAGTGTGATTTCAGCAGCCATCCACACACAAGGCCAAAAACCAAACACACCACAGCTGTGATGCTGACAGCGGCCGGAGTTCTCAGGCCGTTTCCTTCTGAGGTTGTCTGTGCCGGCTGCAGAGGATACAAGAGCAGAAATGCGATCAGATGCAGACACAGGAACTTTACATGAAGCTGTGTAAATTAATTGGTATAAATCAGAGGCGATGCCAGTTTCCCAAGCTTGTAGTCACGACTTAATATCAGGCTTTAATTTTAAGTGGGTGGACAAAGGAATGAAGTATTTTGGAATCGAACTGAACTCAAATATTGAGGATATTATGACTAACAGTATGGGAAAATTAATAAACAAGATCAACAAAAACTTGGGTAAATGGAGTAAACTAAATTTGACATTGTGGGGAAAAGTAAATACAGTAAAAATGGTTGTAGATCCACTCATCAACTACAGGAATGTTGCCTATGTGTATCCCGCGACGGATGTTGCAAAGCTATAATAATATGATAAAAGATTTTCTTTGGAAGGGTGGTAAACCCTGTATTAACATTAACCGACTGTCTCAACCAAAAAAAGAAGGGGGACTAGCCCTGCCCAATACAGAGTATTATAGCATTTCTTTTGAAATGGCTAAATTAGGCAAACATTGGGCAGGGAAAAACAATATAGACTGGATTTTAATAGAATAAGAGCTTGCATCTCCATTCACACCAATTGATATTTTATCACAAAAAGTAAGTAAAGAGGGTAAGACGCAAAATCCTATTTTGAAATGTTCGAAAATGGTATGGTTGGAGGTGCATAAGAAATATAAACTTGTGCCATATGTACAAAAGTATGCCCCCTTGTGGTATAATCCTAAAATTAAAATTGGTAAGCAGACTGTTTACTGGGCACAATGGCTAAGAAGAGGTATCAGAACTGTTAGTGATTTATTTGAGGGGAGTGTTTTCATGTCATATGAGGACATTAAAAATAAGTTTCATTTGGAGGGTAATGGCTATTTTTGGAAGTATTTGCAAATAAGAAATTGTTTAAAAGGACGAGTTATAACACATGTAAGTAACCCGATAGAGAATTTTATGCTACTACCCCCATTACTATGCAAAGCTGCAAAATGGTATAATATTTGCCCATGGATTAAAAATAATATAAATAAGAGCCTGAAAAAAATATGGGAAAGGGATCTAGGGTATACAATGGATGAAGATACATGGGATTCGATATTGTCGAACAATGGATTATATATTAGGGAAGCTAGGGGGAAATTTATTCAGTACAAAATTCTTAATAGATATTATTA
>VOQK01040619.1:0-10765 GCA_015052645.1 Benitochromis conjunctus
TGGCAATCAAATAAAAACGCCATATAACAGGTTGTTGGTTGTGTTAAATATCAGGCTAGTATGTACTACATATTTGATTCTTCTTGTGTGCTTGAAAAAGACTAGAGAAAACTTTATCAAACTAACTGTATTATTAAGTGGTAAACTGTCTCTTGCAAGTACTAATGTACAAAAGTTTTCTTTTGCAATACATAATAAAATAAATGTAAGACCTTTTAATGCATAAAGTCAAAGTCTAACTTATTTAGCACACATTTAAAACAACAGCTGTTGACCAAAGTGCTGGACATTTAAAATAGTCAAATCAGATATAGGAAAAACAGAAAACATAGGAAGACATGACAAAATTTAAGAAACGAAGCATAAAATAAGAAAAAACTTGAGTAAGCAGTAACACAAATAAAAGCAGCGAGAACTCATTCTGATTTAAAAGCCGAGGAATAAAAGTGGGTTTTAAAAATGTCTACTGCTGGGGATGTCCTGATATGTAGAGGCAGTTTGTTCCACAGTTTAGGAGTAGTCACAGGAAAGGCCTGATCTCCTCCTCCCCCCATCTCCACAGAGCTCAATGATCGTAAAGGAACGATCAAAAGTCAATTTCAAAACTGACTGGCAGCCAGTGTAAGGATGCTAGCATGGGGAGATATGTGGTCTCGCTTGCGTGTGCCAGTAACTGTGCTGCAGCGTTTAGGACCAACTGCAGTCGGCTGCCGATGACAGACTGACACCTGAAAAAAAGACTATTACAATAGGCGAGGCGAGATCAAATGAAGGCATGGATAGCTCTCTCAAAGTCTCTGAAACAGAGGAATGGCTTCACTTCTGCAGTAGCGGGAGATGAAAGAAACTAGCTTTGATTACAGCATTGACCTGTTTATCAAAAATTAAATTACTGTCAAAAATCACTCCAAAGTTCCTTGCAAAGGTTTTTTTTTTAAATTTATCCCCAAAGGGCCAAAATCGTAGAGGTCACAGGGACCAAACACGATGACCTCTGTTTTCTGTTCATTTAAATTAAGAAGGTTTAAAGGCTTCAATGCCTTAACATAACTGCGAATCATCTGCATAACAATGAAATGAGATGCTATGTTTTTTGTTGTTGTTTTTTTTGTTTTTTTTAATTGAGCCCACAGGGAGCATATAAACTCCACAAGAAAGTGAGGTTTTTGAGGAAGCTGTGTCCCCCGATGTGACAGAAAAACTTCTAGTGGATAGGTAAAATTTCATGCATTCCAGTGCAGTCCCTTTGCTCCAGAAATAAGAATACTATGATTTACGGAATCAAAGGCAGCACTGAAGTCTAATAGTATTAAAATGGCAGAATCTCTCAAATCAGTAAAATTTAAAAGGTTGTTTAAAACTTTTAAAAGAGCAGTTTCTGTTGTGCACTTTAAACCAGACTGAAAATACTTCACTAGTGCCATTTTGATCTAGAAAGGTCTGGAGATGAAGAAGGACAACTTTCTCCAGGACTTTAGAAAGAAAGGGCAATTTAGAAATTGATCTGAAGTCGAATAACCAACTTACCTGTTGGATCCAGATTTTGTTTTTTAAGAATATGCTCCACCACAGCATGTTTAAAATCAGCAGGGACACACGGACTGACGACTGCAATTGATGATAGACAGCACACTCATACCCACAGAGTCAAAAACACCTTTCTGTAGATGAGATAGAATAATATCCAGAGTATGTCTTGTGGATTTCAAGTGACTGACTACTTCATTCAGAAGTGGAAAAGACAAAGGCTCAAAGTGATCAAAAGCAACAGAAGTCGGTGTGTGAACAGATGGGTGGTTCTTCTGTATATCATTCTATAAAGTTAGCCGATCCACTACTGATGACACTAAACATCTGGGAAAAAACTCCTCCAGGGTGACAAAATGATAACCCCTCCACTTGAACGACATTTGGTGAGCGGAGCAAGTGTTTTGAAAGATTGTGTTGATGTGGACAAGACCCTTCGTTTTCAATGCAACAATGCAACCAAGAGTGAAACCAATCAGTGCTCAAGAGGCTTGTGCTGGATGTTCTCGCTCTGGTGCCGCAGAATTATCTGTGTTGAGAGTCTGACTGTGAATTTTGAATGAATTAATGAATTTTAAAAACAATCCTAAGCATGTTCCTAGAAACACTTCTAACTTGAGTCACTATGTTTATATTTGGTCACTGTGGACTCTAATGGAAACCGCTGTTTGGTCTATTAGTTGTAGCTGGAGACACAGCAACTTAAAAACAGAAGGCATGTGAAGCAGACCAGAGGTGCACAAAGAGATGACCTTGAAGTGAAAATTATGCAAATTTAAATGATTTTCATGAGCTGAGCCAGGATTGAACTTCATATCATGAGAGAATACATAAAAAGCTGAACACATGCTCAATCTATTAAATTATTTGCTTCAAAAGGGAAAGCGGAACAGAGACAGAACCTTTGGGATTGGTAGAACTATATAATCCAAAATTTACCAATTCTGTCAGTGCTGCTTTAGACCAAATATGACTCAGTATTTATGGTTAATCTTGTCAGTAAATCAGGCAGTGAAAGGTGAAAGGTTTATACTTATGTTTACTGTATCAAAAAACTTTTTTTTTTTTTTTAACCAGCTGAAATTTGGGACATTTATAAACAGATCCATATCTGTGATCATCTTTCCTGTCATGTGAAAGTTGATGCACTGTCTCATCATTCCAACCTAAAGAACATTGTGTTAAAATGCAGCTGACCCAGGCCAGATGTGGTGCTGACTTGACCCATGCAGTCAGCCTCATCACGGTCCTGCTGCTGAATACTAATGTACACCTGCTTTGGTAGCGCAGTCTAAATAGACGTCTTGTATCTATTCAGAGTCAGAGCCCGTGGTCTCTCACATCTGTTCTCTTTAATCCATACTTAACCCTAGGACATAATATTATAAAACCGGTGTACATTTATTTCAGTCATGTATTCATTTTCAATGTTCTCATCCACAAGCTCAGAGCTGAAGATTGCAGCAAACATTTGGATGAATACAAACGTGCTTGTATGCTAAGTTAACAATTTGAACACATGTAACTGTGGGAAATAGCATCAAGTCTTGCTCTCACGTTTGCTTTATTTATTCCTCTTGTCTCTTTTTCAAGTTAGAAATCCTCTTAAGAGAGGTTTTCCAAAATAACATTATCTTCAAACAAACATTTCACTTTTAATCATTGCATCTTTCTCCCTTATACAATCCACCGTGGTATTGCAGACCCTTTTGAAGCTGTTCTTTTTCTGAGTGTCCGCTGGGATTTGCTCCCCTGTGGCCTCTCTGCTTACACCAAAGCTTCTCTTTTCAAACCAGGCTTTGAGTAAAGAAGGAAAATGGGGGGAAAAGAAACCTCATAGGAAAATAGGTGGTGAACTGATGAACAATTCACTGGTGCATACCTGACAGGAATAGCGATTTTATCACCTTGTCTATTCTCAGTAACACAAAAATATGATTTCTCACTGGACATTCACATGTCAGTCAAGAAGTTAGGTAGATCACACACAAAAACACACTTTGTTCATCACACTCAGTTGTATATGTTGAAATGACCGAATTCGCAGGGATGTTTTCCTGTTTAAATTTATCTATGAAACTTTTCCTTCTAGAAATAATTTGATTTTTATAAGGAATAATTTTTCTTTGATTTATATCTCTCCTATTTATAGATTAGATCTCTCTGTGTTCTTGGTCAGTCACATTTCATCTTTCAACACCTAGTAAGGCAGGAATATGGGTTAACCCTACTGGGGAGTCTTTTCATCTGTGTCAACAGTAGTCGCTTATCTTCTTCGTGATCTGGGATTTTGAATGCACCATACATAGTCAAAAACTTCTTGGTGCCAGAAAAAAGCAGTCCTGACACTATAAAATACTGGCTGCAGCGACAGGAAACGTGCAACCTTATAAGCTGAGACTCTCATGGGGAAACAGAGATTTCAAGAAGAGATCACTATCAGAATCAGAGAAACTTTATTAATCCCGGAGGGAAATTGAGTAATGATAGATATGTAGAAATGTAGATATGGGAAAAGGTAGTCCATCCAGAAAGTATTCATAGAACTTCATTCTCTCCACATTTTGTCAAGCTACAGATTTATTCCACAACAGATTACTTTTTCATCTCAAAATTCTGCACACAATACCTCATAATGAAAAAGTGTGCTTGAAATTCTTGAAAATGTATTGAAAATAAAAAACAAGAAAAAACTTTCATGTGCGTAAGCATTCACAGCTTTTGCTCAGTACGTTATTGAAGCGCCTTTGGCAGCAATTAAAGCTCAAGTTCAGTTAAGTTCTGAGACAGGACTCTCAAATAACAAAAAACAAAGGTCTCTGCTCTGATGAAACAAAAATTAAACTGGCCTGAATGCCAAGCGTCATATCTGGCCAATACCGTTCCTCCAGTGAAGCAGGGTGATGGCAGCATCATCCTGTGGGGATGTTTTTCTGCGGCAGGAATTGGGCGACTAGGTGAAGATGAATGCGGTAAAGTACAGGGGATGATGATAATCTGTCCCAGAGCGGTCTGGACCTCTGGGGAAGGTTCATCTTCCATAAAGAACACAATCAAAGCACAGAGTCAAGACACCAAAGGATTGGTGTCAGGATCACTCTGTGAATGTCCTTGAGTAGCCAAACTTGAGCCCAGACTTGTACCCGATTGAACATCTCTAAAGAGAACATGGCTGTCCACCGACACTCCCCATCCAAAACTGTCCAAAAATGGTGCTTCTTGTAAATTGTTATGTTAAAGAACGTAGTTTTTCTCATTAAAAATACAACCTTTTCAAACTTTTGCAATATGTTTTATTCACAATAAAAATAAGAAATGATGGGTAAACATAGCAGAATACTCAATTTGTGACTAATAAAGTTGTGGAACCAAGGCTGCATTATTCAAAATTCCACTATGGACCCCATATAATATACCTCACTGTCATGATAAGCCTGGTAATGCTAGACTTTCAAACTATATATCTGCATGGAAAACAAAACAAAACAAAAAAAAAAGACTTGAATTGAGTTAGAATCCCAACAAAATAATTGACTATTATTGACAATCTTCAACTGTTTGAAACGTAGGCAGCAGATGTGTTAATAAATAATACCATTTATTTCTTGGTTATCCTAAGGGCACAGATAACAAAGACATTCTCAGCAAAGAAATAGGATGCAAATTATAAATTGAGAGTAAATATCTGACTCCAGGATATAAAACATGAAATGAAGTGATGCTCTATTCTTCTGTTAATGGTAGTGGAATGAAGTCAAAACTAAACAGTAGTAAAGGGAGACGTATCCAAACAAACAAAACAGTGATTATCCTTTTCATCCTACTGTAAAAAAATAAAATAAATAAAGGGTTAGAGAGTGTTAAGGACTTTGGAGCAATGTTAGGTATATGTTTAACTTGGGTTGAACATGCTGGAAGCCTACTCTTGACAAGACTGTGGCATGAATGCTCCACACCAAAAAAGGTAGAACTGCAAAAGATGATATCAAAGTGAAGATGTTGAATCACTGTGTTGCAGAGGGACAGTTAACCCTAACCAGATTGTAATGCTGTAGTTAGGACCTTAAAAGAGGTATGCATTAACGAATGTCTGCTAAACTCAATGATCTAAATGCTGTAGAGAAGAACGGACCAAAATATCTTCACAATGACTTGAGAAACTGATAAAGTAATTAAAAAAAACAAAACAATGACTTCAAATTTGTAGCAGTAAAAGAACCAATGCACACAGTGTTGCAAGATAAATGTGTTTATTTACAGTGTTTTCCATTCTTGTTTCGTGCAGCTTTCCAGATGCCTCTTCCAGCTCAGCACAACACATACAGCTCCTTTGTCAGGTCCCGGCGTCCTACTCATATAGGGGAGGCATGATTAGATTATGGAGATCAGCTCTTTTCTTCAGCCTCCCGACACCACACCCTGAACCCACTGCTCCCCCCCTCCCCTGGAGCTGAGCCACAATCCACACCTTGCCACAAAGTTATTCCTATTAAAAGTAGTTCTATTCTATGGTATGGAATCATGTGATACTTAGGTTCTCACCTGCCTTGGTATAAAATGTTTAGTAAGAAGCAAATGTCCATTTTTTCCTTGGCAGTGAGTACTAAAAGACAATGTCGACCATTAGGCAGCCCTATTTCATTTAACTTTATTTTAAAATAATGTCTGAATTGATTCCTGCAGCTGGATGATTCATATTTAAATCTCCCATCAACAAGCTATTTTGATTTATGAATACATGTTGTATGGAGAGTGAAGACAGGGATAAAAAGGCTTCAGAGGAAGGCAAACAGCAATCTTGAAATGAAGTGACAGCCATGCAAAAGTGTAAACCATGACTAATATATCAATTGATGAAATGGAGAGTGCTGTAGACTGATTACACAGTTTACCCTTTCTATATGAAGTATGCAAACATATTCATCTGTCTTTGGCTTTGACTTGTTTCAAAATGATGCAAAGCCAAGTGAACTAAACCTTTCCGTGCAATCACAGTAAATCACAAAAAACCTTTCATAATATGAGTGGAGTTCTTATACACTTATAAAATAATCCTGTCATGCTGTATTGTACAGCTAAAGGAATATGACATGACTGGAAAAAGATGGTAAGTTAATGTATAGTGAACTTTGTAAATGTTCTGAATAAAGGGTTCAAAAATCTTTTCGATGATGACGGTGAAATATAAGAATGAATGTAAGCCAAGGCCTCTAAGTAATATATTGAATTCGCAGAAAGAATAATAATCCTTTCCAAGTTCATGTTCAAGTGCAAAAGATCTTCAAACAACTTTACACAGCATTGTTAAAGTAATAGTTTGACAAGAAAACTTGAATATTCACTTTCTAACAAGAGTTTATTACAGGAGAAAATGGAAGATGTGCAATATGAGAACGTATGGACAATCGCCAAGTTTGCCTGCAGCTTCTTTTGCATTTTTTTCATCTTTTTCTGATTTTTTTACCAAACCTTTTTAACTTTCTTTATTTACACGCCTGTTTGCATTTTCACTGATGGTCTAAAGTCAAGGTATGAAGTAATCTCTGGATATGATGGTTGGGAGTCTACTTTTTTTGTTTCACCATGTTATTAGCTCTTTCACCAAATGACAGCCTCACATTGTTTACCCCAGGAGCTACCTGATCATGCTGAAGCAGCCAAACATGGCAATTAGAACAACAGATATCCCTGTAGAAATCAGGAGAAGGACACACAGGGGATGCAGAGGAAGAATGAAAAGACCAGGTAAAAGAGTTGGGTCTAGACAACAGAGACCTATAGAAAGGAAGAGAATTCATTAGATCTCTGGGCAATAAAATGGATGAGCTAATGGCCCTAGTTAGGGGACTTACTTTAAGCGTAATGCTATGTTTTTAATGTGACGACTGATGGCTTTTAGTTTGCTCCTTTTACTACTACAAAATGTTGTCAAAATCAATAAATCAATAGTTGTTTTACAATTATATAATTCCTAAATGGTTAGTCTGTATAATAAACCTTTTACTTTAGATACTTAAAGTATATTATGATGCTAAAACTTTAGCTACTTTTGCAGGATTATGACATTTACGTAAAGAATCTAAATACCTATATCAGCATTCTGCAAAAGACTTATTCAATTTAAATTGATGTTTGAGCTTTTGGTGAGTGCCACTTTAGATGTAAAAGCATCTGTATCGGGATGTTGGACTGCATATATGGATCAAAATTGTTTCATTGTTTTATACTGAGATTTTGAAATGAGAGATTTTGAAATACAGATATTTCATGCTGTGTCTGTTTTACAATATCTTTACTCAGCTGAACATTAGAGAGTGCAATCGCCATTTTTTTCTTCTCCAGTACATTTAACAAAATTTAGTCTGTCCTGCTCAAGAAGAAAATAATTGCCAGGTTGTTGCTCCTGGTCTCCTGGATCAAACACAGAGATTTTAAAGTGTTCATATTTGTGCTTTAATAAATGTGTCAGCCACACTGCTGAGCAGTATTACAGTACCATAGGGAAGTGTCCTGTCCCATTTTTACTTTGCCCTGTACACTTTGGACTTATACTTTGGAATACATGGACCTAGATAGGTTCTCTGGTGATTCAGTTGTTTAATTCAGGCAGGATGATGTATCAAAGTATCAAAGAGCTGAGGACGGTGAACTAGACCATCTGCAGCTCAAAAATATATGTGCTGATGGTAGGAAATTAAGGAGCTCTGTCTATTAGGACCAGGAACTAATGCAAAAATATGTCTGCAAAAAGAAATGAGGCTGAACCAAAAACTAAGAAAATTCAATGCCTGGAATCATGCTTCGGATGTCTGTTCCAGCTGTCTTAGGGCGAGAGGCAGGGTCAACCCCGGACAGGTCACCAGTCTGTCGCAGGGATATCTCATAGAGACAGTCACACCTATGGGCAATTTTAGAATAATCAATTACCCCAACCCCACTAACTGCATGTCTTTGGACTGTGGGAGGAAGCCAGAGTATCCAGAGAGAACCCACACAAGCACAGGGAAAACATGCAAACTCCACACAGAAAGACCCTGGCCTAAAGATGGAAATGAAGGACCTTGTGCTGTGAGGCAACAGTGCAAACCAGTCTACCATGCTACCTGTTCTCAGCTGTAATGTAAAAAGGCTTTTTACGTTATACTATACTATAATATAATATGCAAGGGCAATCCCAAAAGTAAGGTCTTCTATTTTTTTAGAAATACAAACAAACGTTTATTTTCCACAATATAGACAGCCGTACAAACAATTTCTCTCTCTCGCTCCCTCTCTTTCTATATATATATAGAAAGAGTTAATGTCAACATTAATCCATTAACGCGGCCATCGCGATTAACGCACTCGATCGATCTGGACAAACTTTGGACAAACTGCCCGAAATGCGTTGACAGAGACATTTCAGGGATTTTGAGTCAGTCTGTGCTCCAGATGGGTTAACTGTTAATTGCGTTAGTCGTGATGACGGCGTTAACGCATTTAGGCCGTATTAACGGTGAGTAACCCCTTACACCGATTAATATATATATATATATATATATATATATATCCAAGTAAACTACCACTACACATACAGAAAGGTTTTAAATTGTTTACCTGTCTACCAGAGGTCTGTTTGTATAGTTGTCATGGTGATAACTAAACCAGGCGTTTTGGGGTATACTGCCCCTTTAAGAGCCGCCTTAAGCCAGAGCACGCATGTATTCATGTTTATGTCATGCTCTGCAAGCTGTAAACCAGAGAACTAGAGTTAGAGGCTGCAAAAGTTTACATGGATATCCACACGTGAGGTAAATGTTCTGGAAAACTGTAACAAACAGCAAATATTGTCGCCAGTGTTGTCGGAGACTGTAATTAGCTTAGTAAGCTAAGTTTATTGTGTGATGACGCCGTGTTTGTGATGATTTTTGTAGATTTCTGAATGTGCAAGGTGTATATGTGTAATGGTCACGTGCTTGGGGAAGGCCTCGAAGGGGACTGGCGACGGCTCCCGGGCCTGGCAGATCCCCATGTACTAAATAGATGTGAAGAAGTTAAATAATTGAAAAGGGGAGGGAGGCTGGGGCACGTAAACGAGAATGAACAGCTTGTAGAACTGGGGGAACCTATATAGATGAGGACCGGAAAGAGTGTGTTGGAGGCGTGATCCTGCTCCTGAAATTCAGATATAATCTCCAAATAGAGTTACCAATCAGTGACACAACAGACCATTTCTGCATCCACAGCCAGTTTTCTTTTCTCTTGAAATATTCCACCGGCCTTCTTGCGAGTGTGGGATGTTTGGTTTCGAGATGCTGTTTTAATTTCGAAGGCTTCAGGACTTTGTTGGATAGCATTAGTCCACACTCCACACATTGGGCTCTCGGGTGCGCCTCGGTTCCTCAGTTCACAAACCCATACTTCAGGAAGTCAGGGTTGTACCAAAGAACTTCCCCATATATTTTGCTAACTGCAAACGATGGGCAGAGTGTCTTCTTCTGCTTGCTTATTGAGGCTGATTAAACAACTACCACCAAGTGTTGGGAAGCTGTATTGTAACTGAGATTTTCATGGATAACAGTAGTCCCTGGTGTCTTCAATTAATAACTTATGACGTCTCGTGGCCCACAGGTGTGGCTCACAGCCATTATTAAGAATCACTGGTCTACAATCATTGAGTTATCTATTTACTTTGATATTTACTGTACACACTAAGCTTTGGGAAAAAAACTGCACAAAATTCCAAAATTTTTTGTTACAAACTTATTGTGTAACACGTATACAAGCTAAACAATTGCGTTTTTCTGATAATTTGTGTTAAAAAAAACACACAAAAAATGATGTCAACATCAATTGACATCATTCAACTCAACATCAGTTGGTCCTGATGTTTCTAAGGAAGAAATGGCAATTCTAGGTTCGTCCGTTTCTAAAAAGCAGGCATTTCATGGTTTGATCCAGCAGTATCACAACCACTTTCATGCATATTTCAGGATTTCAGTGGGACAGTTTGAACTTTTGTTGGCAGAGCTGGACCACATGCGAGGCAGGGAAATAATTTCAGAGAGACGATTGACCTGGAGCAGATCTAGCTGTGTGTTTGAGGTAAAATAGTATTATTTTACTATCTGTATATTCAGTACTGTTTTGAGCTACAAGTACACTTGTTGCCCACCACACAGTGGTCTGATTCATCAGATCTGTTCATTTGGATATGAAAATCAACCTTGGGTCTAAAAAATAAATGCCACAACACTGG
>VOQK01040621.1:0-13283 GCA_015052645.1 Benitochromis conjunctus
AGGTGCTGATCCTCATTCCCACCGCTTCACACTCGGCTGCGAACCGTTCCAAAGCGAGCTGGAGGCCATCACCCGATGAAGCCAACAGAACCACATCATCTGCGAAAAGCAGAGATGAGATTCTGAGACCACCCAAGTGAAAGCCTTCCGCCACTTGGCTATGCCTAGAAATTGTGTCCATAAAAATTACAAACAGAATCGGTGACAAAGGGCAACCTTGGCGGAGCCCATCACCCACGTGGAACGAATCCGAAAATTAACTTTGCCAATTGACTGAAAAGCAGTTTTATGGCTATGTTCCTTTGTTATTTAATGACAAATAGATGTAATATGTGAAGTTGTTAAAAAGAATGAATGCACTGACCAGCTCAACAACACCAAAGGTCTGAAATACCAAAGAAAAGTACTGAAGGACAATATTACAGATCTATTTCCATGGTTAAGAAAAATAACTTCACAACATCTAATCAAGTCAAGAACAATCTTGAGGAGTTGTCAAAGTTCACAATCAAAAGATGTCTTCATGAAATGGAAATACAAAGGGGTTTACTAAAAGGTGCAAACCACTGGTTTACACTCAAGAGCAGGAAGACTTTAAAGAATGATGGCAAGAGAAAGAAACAGCGATGCATTTATTATCTGTCAAACATGGTAGAGGCAGCGTTCTGGTATGGGCATGTATGGCTACCAGGTGACTAGTGTTCACAGATGATGTAAAATCTGATAGAAGCAGCAGAATGAAAATTTGAAGTGTACAGGGTTATACTCCCTGCTCAGATTAAGCCAAATGTTGGAAAACTGATTGGACAGTTCTTCACAGTGCAAATGGATAATGACCCAATGCATACTGCAAAGCAACCCACGACTTCATCAAGGCAAAGAAATGTATGAATTTCTATTAAATACAAAACTGAATACAGAAAGACCCATAAACAAGCAGCAGCTGAAGGTGGCTGCATGTTTGCGGGTCTAGGTCGAGGAAACATGGTGATCTTCATGGGTTCTCAACTTGAAGCACTCATTAGGCACTCATTGATTCCAAAGTTTTTTCATCCAAGAATTCAAAACATCCATCTATATATTACTATATATGTGTGTTAGTTTGTCCCATTAACTTTGAACCTTTAAAAATCTGGGACTTTATGTAAAGTTGGCTGTATTACTTAAACAGTTCATGCACAATTTTCCTTGCATTAGACAATTACAGAAATTTCACATATCGATTGTTTGATTTACAATTTTGGTGGTGTACACAGGCAAAACTACAGCAAACCTACAAAAACTGTGTCCCATTTAGGGAGGACATTTTAGTACGTATGTATTAAACAAGCATCATGTACTAATAAGGGAACTTTAGAGGCAGGGTTGCTGCTGTGAAATTAGTGGTAAAAGCAACAGATTTTCAGTTAGAAATATTTAGTTACCTAACCCATGTCGGGTTCATGGTCATGTGTGTGCTTCACTAAATCTGAGACTTGACAACAGACCTGACCTTTCCAGCTCCAACAGGTCCAATTACTGCCAGGAGCTGCTCTGATCTCACTGCAAAAGACACGTTCAGCAGAGTTGGAGATTCAAGAGTCTGTAAGAAAAAGTAATCCAGTTTGAACATCGGTGTGTAGTAAATACACAACAATTTATTTAATCCTTGGTTTACTTACTATACATAGCTCCAAACCACAAATTTGTCTCACAAGCTTCACAGCTTGGTGTAGCATAATGCATAATACTAGCTATGCCTCCAGGGGTCAAAAGATTGCATGCGATACATATTTTGGATAAGAGGGAAAGACACATTTCCCAAACTGTTTCCTACCTTATTCCAGTAGCATATTAAGTCCTGAATTTTCACCATGCAGTCTTTCTTCTCTGCCACAGGAAGTCCTAGATGCTGAGGAGCAACTTCATCCAGCAGAAGAAATTGCTTACAAGAATAGTAGAGTGTTTGTTTTAGTTTTTATACAAAGCAGTCAGCACACACTACTGGAAAATATATAGTCTCTATCTGTGATATATTTACTTTAATCCTTTCTATGCTGATGAGAGACTCCGAGACCTTCTCTATGGCACAGGGAAAAAAGAGTGTGATGGTGAGTCGCACTGCCCCGTAGAGGGAAAATGCCATGAACACTCTGCTGGCGGACAACTTGTTCCCTGTCAGCACATAAACGCAGACGGTGACGAAGATGATGACCTTGCTGGCTGCAAAGAAAGACGCCATGTTCAGGCCACGCAGGTAAGAGCTTTTCATGATCTTGGAGATTTCCATTCTGTAGAAAACAAAATACGATGGCAGTGTTTGGAACAGTTTTCATTTATTTTATTGCACTATACAGCAATTAATTACAATTACAATATCACACTTGAACCTCTACAGGTAGACATTTGGAGGCTGAATCTGTACAGTGCTAGATCAACTGTACCTTCTGACCTCATTCACCAGCGCACCAAAAGGCTTCTCCCACCCGTACATCTTTATAACTCGGATCCCAGAAATGACTTCACTCATTGTGCGAATTCTCTCATCTGTTAAGACTGCTGTTTCAGCCCTAAGACAAAAACTGAAACGATGAAATCAATGCAACACAACACGTGGAGGAAAAACAGCACATGTATGGTATATTTAATGAATCTGACAAAAGACTTCAAACCTGAGTCTTGAGAACAAACGTCCAAACATGGTCTGTACTGGCATCATAAAGAAGAAGACAGCCATTCCCGCAAGGCACGACGGGCCGATCGCATACAACAACAATATTATCACAGACACTGCTTGCAGGGGACCAATCCACAGAAAGTGCAAGTATAATGTGACCTGTAGGAAAAGCATAAGCAGCAATATTGCAAAGGTAAAGAGAGTAAGGTCATCTATAATACAAGTCAAAAGAAAAACATTAACTCAAAGACACAAATTAATAAATCCCTGCAGAAAAATCTACAAAGGCTATAACTTTGTGTTCTTCTTTTTACGCCAACGCTCAAAAAATTACAATAGACAAAACAATAGAAACACCTGTTCGTATATTACAGTACAGTACAACTACACCACACAGTGCAGACTTCAAAATAATCAGAGTAAATGAATCAATCAATATCTGTATAAAACAGTTCCAAGATAAATTAAGCAATCTAGCTTTCAGGAAGGTAGGATTTAAACTGGAAACCGCAGATACTTTCATTCACCTCGTCAAACTTGTTGACATCATTGGATAAGAGGTTCACAATCTGTCCTGTAGTCGTTTTGGCCAGTGCTGAGCTGTTAAGACACAGAGCCTTTGCAGAACAAAAGTGTAACTTCAATTTACGATGGCAGAGTTCAGAAGATGGTATTTATTCGCAGACATATCATAATGACTCGCCTTTCGATAAA
Source organism: Benitochromis conjunctus (assembly GCA_015052645.1). NCBI lineage: Eukaryota > Metazoa > Chordata > Actinopteri > Cichliformes > Cichlidae > Benitochromis > Benitochromis conjunctus. The sequence goes on from VOQK01040621.1 coordinate 3,371, forward strand.
TCATATGGCACACCGCCACGCGAATCTTCATCCCAGCTCGTTGGACATGGTAGAAATAGAGATGGTGAAGGACAGTCAGACTGATGGTTGAGAGTGAGATGCCTGCAGCATAGATGTACGCCTCAGAGACTGCAGGTGAGTTAGCTGGATCGTAGCTCTCAAAGTACTCGATCAGCTTCCCAAGCAGCACCGGCTGAATGACTTTGATGACTTCCTGATAGTGAAGGGAATGTAAAACAGAAATGTCGATGTATTTAACATATTAAAGCTTCTCACTTCTCGCTGTGTGCTTTCACTATTAGTTTGATATACCTCTATAAAGATGTATGATCCAATGAGAAGGTATGATTTCCAGTAGCACTCAATGAGGGCCTTGGTAAGTTTAGGCTGCCGTAGATCGTTTGCGGCCTGTTGAATTTCTTGATTCCAGTACCTTTGAAATGTGTCAGAAAATGGAAAGAAAACCAATTAATACTCCTGATAGGAAGATTTTCAAAGCCAGGAATACGGCAATGCACTGCTGATGATTCCCCAGGAAAGAAATCAAATATTGTGTAGGAAAAAAAAGAATACAGCAAAAATCAATTTCTACTTAGTGTATTTTAAGAGAAGAGTGAAAGATTACAATTGTTAATTTATATTGCTCATATAGATGTAACTAACCAGGTATGAATCACTATTGTCACTAATATCACTACTGCTGAAACATAATATTAACAAAAATAAATACAATACTACATAATATGAACAGTATGTGGCATACAGTTTTCTAAACACATTGATAGGTACTGCATACTGTCTGGATTTTACACAAATAGAACCTGTCATATCAACCTGAGCTATAAACAGAGGTAAAAAGCAGGAGCAGGTTCATGAACCAAGCTGTGGGTTTATCCACCATCATGCTGTCCCTTCAAAATGTATTTAACATTGCACAAAAGACTGCTCAATTATTCTTATCCTCTCCAAACAATTTCAACAAAATTCAACAACTCATTATTTTGCAACCAATGTGAATGTAGAGTTGGTGACCTGCCAAGGACCTTATGACCTCCTTACCTTGTCTGGCTCACTTCCCTGCTTATGTTTACTTTAATTTCAAAATTTGTCAAGATGCTAGTGAAAAAACACCTTCTGGTCATTCTTGCTATGTGCTTCTATTAGAGTCATTATTGTAACACTCTTATTGTTACATGCTAAGAATTTGCTCTCGATGCTTATATCCAGGCCGTTCATCAGGCCATTCTTGACATCCACGCCACATCAGGGTTTGTAGTCATTGCCAGTTTTAGTGAAGGATAATGGTAAAGAGAAGCGTTGCATTCAGCACTCAACTCACTACTAGTACTCTAAAACACTATATGCGCCTGACAAAGCTGTACTCTTTTCCACTAGAAGAATACCAAGCTGTGTAAAAGCCAACCAGAGACTCGTGAAGGTCCCTGCCACTTCCTGGCACCTCTTTAATAGGACATCACCGATTTATGGGAGGAACTGCCCCCCTGTGAGAGTGTTTGGCATTAAGGTTGACATTGTGCTTGGAGGTGAGCCCAGCTATATATAGATAGTACTACTTCTCAAACTCCCACATGAGACCAAGCTCCTTACCCACGCTGCTCTTTAGCTTGCTTTGCATGAAGGCAAGGTTGTTCAGACTGAGTACTTTTTAAAGATTTCAAATACTTGACTGTGATGTAAAGGTCGCTGTGTCATCAGAAAAGCGTCAGTGTACCATTGCATTATTAGATGTTTGTAAGATGCTAATGAAGGAATGAAACACCATGCTTTTAAAATACATACTAAAGAGAAAAGTTCAGGGTTTAAAATAAGTTTAACTGAGTTGAGATCTGTTGACTCTGACTTTGAGCACTATGGATGCTCATCGTGGAAAAGACTGTTCCCATCAGGATTGCCTAAGATGGTCACTTAGATTAACTTTGCACTAACTTACCCTTCCCTCTGCAGGTAAGTAAACCAAGCCAGGGAGATCCCAGAGCCCCTGAATGCAAGGACAAACGTTTAGGACAGTGCATTTTTCTTAGTCAACAGCAGACATACCCACTGTTAATAATATTTAACCATATCCCTTTATTCCTCATCTCTGCAGACCAGTGCTTACGAATTCTGCACCGCTTAACTCTCAGATTTACAGATTGATTTCTGCACTGCAACTTTATAAAACACTGTTTGCAGACTGTTTTTCAAACACAGTCTGATCCTGTATTGACATTCTCAGTCTTCTGAGGAACACCTGCTCAGGTGTTTTATTTCATGCATCACACTAACGCTTAAACATCTGCGGCCTTCAAAAGAGTGCTCTCAACCATAATTTCCAGCCCTGTTTACTCACATCCTTCCCATAGATCTTTAGCAAAACCACTTGTCTGTAGTGCACTCTCCTGGCATGAATGTCAACAATGAATGAAGGCGTTTTAACGTTTAATTCTTGAGAGGGGTAGCTCTCACAACAACAAGATCAGTGTGGGGTTAGCCAGTGCCCTCAGAACAGTTTGAGAACTACCATCTAAATATAGATGGGCACGTCTCCAAGCACACTTCTGATGCCAAACTTCGTCAAAGGGGGCAGCCTCTCCCCCTGCACATGTTCATATTGTGATGGAGACATTCATATGCCTCTCCATACACACAGGGATTTTAGCAGTGGCGAAGGGTGTCATTTCAATACAACTGCTGCTTCCCATGAGTGTGCATAGCTTCAACATATAGTAGTTCAGAGTACTGGAAATAAACAAGGTCCTGAATGCCAAATGCAGATATTTGTGCAGAAAATAATTTGTAGTGAGTGTTACCATAAGCTGGGTGTTTCTACAGTTTTAAGCTGACATTTTCTCTGTCATTTCCACAATCACTGACGCTGGCATTAAGAATGGCCTGAAGGTGGTTTGTGTCTGTCCTCTTCAAAACCTCTGAAATGGAAGTGAACACCAGCAGGGAAGTGGGTCAGTCAAGGTAAAGAGGTCACAAGGGCCTAGTTGACACTGGCAGACCACAAAAGCTGGAACAGCAGTGTTTGTAAAACCCACTCCATGAAGAGTTGCTCAGAGAGGACAAGCATAACGCTATTTAATAAAATGTCACAGGATACAGTAAGAGAGAATACGCCAACAATGATGGCAAATCTGAATGTGAGTTTTGTTCATGACCCTGGTCATGTGCTGCAATACTCAGCCTTATATGAAAGCGGGAATTGTTGAAAAGTCTGAACAGTTGTCTGAATCAGTGTCTGAATTTATTAGCATGTGAGATTGTTCAGTTAGTACTTTGTATAGCTTGAACTGAATCACTGGAAAGAAAAGAAAAAAAAAAAGGCCTTTATTCCCAATGTGGGAAAACTGGTAGATTGATTCTACAAGAAACACCTAACATAGAAACACAAATCTTGAGTACAATCAGACTTAATAAATTTAAGCCACCTCTGTAGTTCCTCTCCAAGTCGATCAGATGCATCCTCCGGCAGAACTTTGTACATGTCATCCTCTTGCAGCTTCCTTTTGTATCCAATTCTGAACAAGGGATTTAGCCAACTAAAGGAAAAGTAAACAAAAGCAACTTTTTAGGTATAATTTTCAAGGCATGGACCTTGAATAACCCTGGACAGGCCTTATTGGGTGGTCACAAACTGTCAAACAGGAGAGCTCTTCACTCGGTCAATGCCACAGAAAGCTGTCAGTGTGAGGCCGGTTTTCTTACCAGAAGAAAATCTTGGAGAGAAGATTAGCTGAAGCCGACGGATTATCCTTTGCCTCCTTCCCCAGAGGTTCCATGGCCCCAACAGTAAAAGCAACCTGGGGACAGTCTCTGCCTCTGTCTGGCAGAGGGGGTGTCAATAAACACGGAGAAGTAGAAACACTGACTGAGTAGCTGAGCAGCTGGGGTCGACTCCGAGTACTGTCTATACTACACCTACCGACATCCAGCACGGGATTATCCCAGGTGGCTGTCAGCCGGTTTGGCTGCGATGATAGTGGACGCTGCGTGGCTCCGCCCACCTTATGCAGATTGGCTGATACAAGTGTCCATTACAAGGCTCCTTACACTGCTTCATGTGAGAAACTAAATTCTTTGCTGTCTGTTGCAGATCCCAAGAGGGGCTGTGTGATGTTGTAGTGATATTGTAGTAAATAGTATAATGTGTCGCTGGAGATCATCCAGCCATTTTACATGATGATCTTTAATAACTAACAACTCTGCTTCAGTAAGACTACAGTGCATGCAATTAAATAGTCAATAACTGAAAACACTAGGATGAACTAAGTAGTACACGTTTGTTTGAGTACTGTAGGCCTACTTTGATACATTTTTAAGTACTCTACTTGAGTACACACAACATATTTATAGTTATAGTCATACAGCTGAAGCAACTTTTTAGATTCACATTTGTGTTGTGAACCTCTGTTCTGTTTTCACATAATAGGTTGGAGTAATATATCTTTTAGTTATTTCTAAGATAGGTTTTCTAAAATGCACATTACACATTTTTGACACGTGACAAGCTACGAAATACAGAATCTAAGAAGTGACAGCAGTAAACAGTGATGTCCACTCCAAACGTCTCATGGTCACTGTAGCTTAAGAGGTGCAGCGGATTGTTAACTTATCAGAAGGTCGGTGGCTTGAATCAGCTCCTTGAGTGTCCTTCGGCATTTAAATATCCTCGGGCAGGGAACTGAACCATGAGTTGTTTCTGATGCTTCCATCGGAGTGTGGGAATGTTAGGTTAAAAGCACTTAGGCACAGAAAAAGGTGCCTATGTGGATGAGGCTTGCAGCAGCAAAGCACTTCGAGTGCTCAAATTAAATGGAAAAGTACTCTAGTAGGTACCAGTCCTTTCAGGGTTTTATCTAAACTATTTATGAAATTTTCTCAATGAACACAAGACCAAAGATTATCGAGGAAAAGTGCCAGGGTGTTCTTTCCAGTTCTACTGATCATTTTACAGCCCCTCTTATTTGTCTGGTAATCATTTGGAAAGGGGCGGCCAAAGTAAGCCAAACAAGCTCCGCCTTCAGCAGCTGAAACATGCAATAAAAACATTATTATATTTCATAATTTAAGTACATTTGTTGTTAATATGCACATTAATTATATTAGTGATCTGCATGCTTCTATCAGACAGTTTCAGTTGTCATTTACACTTCTCATTATAGTGTAGTGAAGGTGGGACTGGTAACAGCTGATAAAAGGGCAACACTGGGCACAGTTTTGTGCTGACTGTTGTTATTATTGGCTCATTTGACTTCCGGAGGGAAGCTTTAATCTGACTCTTGTATCAGCATGACTTGGCAAGAGTAGCTTTGTGCCTGAACTGTTAATCAATAGGTTGACGACTATAGGAATTAACACAAATCCGTTTCTTCTTCTTTTTTCTGTTTAAGATAGGTCTGACAGACTTCTCTTGAGTGAAACCAGGAGGCACGATAAACAACATACATGTTAAAATGAGCTGGCAAATCGTTTCACATTCAGTTGCTAAATATATGTGTGCAGAAATAGATGAACCAGTAACTGGACTTTGTCACTTTGACTCCCATTTTTTTAGGATTACTGATTACTCTTTTATTATTTTTTATGTTAATGTGATACTTGAAAATATTTTTAGTTGAAAACCTGGACAAACAAAGTGAGCCTTTCCCAGAGTCTCTTTCAAAATGTAATGGTTAACTGCCCGCTCATGCTTCCTTTACTATTTCACCCTCAGACACCCGTGTCCACCCCTCAGCTCTGGATGTGCAGGCAAGATGTCTTGTCTGTTAATCATCTCAGTGAAACACATGTCCACACTGTAATTTGCTCGCTTTCTTATTTCTAGTCTACTAAAAGACTACTTACATACCTTAACCCAACAAATGTCAGGCTTGCAGATTTTGGCATTTCTCAGTGGTGTGGCTGGGTTAGGAGTCACTATTGGTGCCACAGTGTCCAATGAATGGAGGGCCACTAGCCGGGCTGCCTCAGTCATCACAGCAACATGGGTGCTCCAGGGTCTGTGGAACAACTGTGCTGGAAATGCCATTGGAGCTCTGCACTGCAGACCACATCATACTATCTTACAACTAGAAGGTAAGCTCAGAAATCCTTTATTTCCCAACCAGCTAGAACATCTACATTTATGCATTATGTTCATAATCCATCTTCAGGGTAAGGTACAGTGTGCATACAGTGGAATTGCGTCATTAAATGCTCCTGATGTGTGGTGATCAAGATGTGAAACAGATGTGTCACATTTTGCCTATTGGCAAATCTATCGGCACAGCTGTCAAAATTCTTTAAAAGCTCAAATGAAAAAGTATTTGGAGTTTATTTGCTAATGGAATTTTCTAAGATAAGCAATTTTTATTGTTTTCTTTTGCATGGAAGCATTTCTTAATCAGTATCTGTCATAGTGGATTATGTTACACTGTGTCTAAGTTCTTGTTATGTTTTATTATTTCTGTTGGTAACACTTTTTTAGCCACAAGTACAATTGATTGATTTTCAATATTTAAATTAGCACTTAATAAAAAGCAATCAAACAATTTATTCATTTGAAGATATGCATTTCAGAGACAGATTGTGGCAAATGTGTAATTTTCTTTGTTGGAAATGTCAAACTGAGTGTTTCTGGAGTCCAGGTAGAGGGGAAATAACCCAAGACATGTAAGCACTAACAGGCCAGAAAGACGGAAAATGACCGTGTAGCTCCAAAATAACTATAAAATACTCAAACTAAAATAACTAATATGCTGTACTTACCCTTACATTTCTACATTTGCAGTGAGATCTTACTGCAAGTCACGATGGGAATAAAATTACAAAGAAAATGCATTTAAGTTTTTTCCATCTATAAACATACCAAAATTAATTATGTTTGACGCTTCTTTGTTTGTTTGTTTGCAACAACAACAAAAAAGAAAAATCCTGGAAAGGGTGGGTGTGGGGAAAAAAAACACCAAAAAATTATTACTTTAATAATGTCTAGTGAGTTTTATAGGACTTATAGTTTTCCTGATTTTTCAGAATCAGAATCAGAACGACTTTATTTATCCCTGAGGGGCAATTAGAATACAGTCTGAGCAGCATAGCGTTGATGACAAGGACAGGGCATAAACAGTACCAGCCTTTTTTTTTTATTTTCATGATATAAAATGTAACAGTACACTAAAGATTTAAGAAAGGCTATCATTTGATTTTCAGCAGAGTCATTTTTACTTATTTGCAATGCCAAATCCAAACAACTGGTTGAGAAAGTGCTTGAGAGCTCCATCTGATGGTGGGAGATACTTTAGTGTACAGCCACCAGGGGGAGCTGTAATTCACATGCTGAATTAATTTGCTGTTATGCGAAATCGCCTTCTTGGCCTTTGTCAAAGACACCCTGATCGTCCTTTTATTTATCTCCTATAAACACATTTCTGTTGACTCACGGGACATTTCTCTGAGTTAAGACATTAGAGTGAATGGCATGCTGTTAATAAGTTATCTAAATGCGGCTATTTTAAGTGTATGAGGAAGTTGTGGTAACTCTGTTGCGTATTAATCATGACTTGCCAGTGCAAGGGGACAAATAGAAGGTATCTTTTAAAATGTGTTCTTAAATGTGTGCTGAGCAAACAGACATGTTTGCTGAGCATGAAAAAAAGATGATGTATAAAATACAATACCTTTAAAATAATATTATAAAATGTCATGACACACCTACACCTACACACACACACACACACATACACACACACAGTTTAATTCAATGCAGTTTTAATTATACAGAAGGAGAACTCCAATGATCATATGACCCCCTATGACCAAGCACTTTGGTGACAGTGGGAAGGAAAAACTACCTTTTAACAGGAAGAAACCTCCCACAGAAGCAGGCTCGGGGAAGGGCAGCGATTGGCCATGACCAGTTGGGGTGAGGGGAGGAAGACAGAACAAAAGGCATTATGTGGAAGTGAGCCAGAGATTAATAATAACTAATACACCTATGATAACTTAAGATAGGCTTTATTAGTATTAGAGTTGGGAAATTCACATTGTTACAGCAGCAGAGTGGACGGGGCAGGAGTAAATAAATAGATCAAAAACTAAATAATAAATAAATAACCTAACAACAAAAATACTATTGACAGAAAAAGAAAGAAAAATATAGACCTATACAAGTAATATATATATATATATATATTTTTTTCCACCTTGTATAGGTGTACATTTTTCTTCCTTTTTCTGGATGTGTATCTATATATCATATTTCATATCGTATTTCTCTATGATACAGTGGTCTATATGATATAATAATACAGATGACTTGTAGCAACAGAACAGAATGTTACATATCTTGATGGATGCTCAATCATCCAGGTAAGTAAATCCCAAAAGGTTGATTCTGTTCATCTGGCTGTAGCGTTTTAATGGGAGAAACGTTTCGTCACTCATCTAAGTGACTTCTTCAGTCTCAGCTGACTGCAGGTTTCCCCAACCTTATAAACAGTTCATTGCTCAATAACGGAAACCAGCCCACATCAGCATGGAGGAGAGGAAGGCACTCACATCACTTAGTAATGACAACAACATTATCATCCTTCCGGCAGACAAGGGTAGGTGCACGGTCTTGCTAAACCAGAAGGACTATCATGAGAAAATGTTGTCACTGCTCAGTGACAAAAATACTTACGAGCCCCTGAAACAAGACCCAGGAAGTGGTTACAGGAAGAGGGTGATAGATGTAAAGTTTTATTGTTTTTTTTGTTTTGTTTTTTGGCTTAAATGGCGAGAGAAAAACCTGCCCTACTCTGTACAAACAATCCTGCTCTAAATATGTAATTATTTTTACTATAAAATCACTATTTTTACTTATTAATAAAACTATTTACATAGTGGCCCTCATGTCCACTGCAGTCCACATAAAATACACACATACATGCAGTTACCCAGAAACTGTGCTAGAGCGTTTGTGCTAAGCTTAATTTTAAACCCCTTTTGTGAGATCATCACAGTTCAACTTTTCAGGACTCTCAGTCACCAACAGCAGGACTGCGAGTCACAGTGACGTGTACTGTGGGTGGAAAACACTATAAAGGACCACTGGCCACCTGTTGAAGTTTAAGGCCAAACTCCTCCCTTCCCAATATAACAGTCCACAACACATTAACTATAATCACAGCCTATCCATTGAACCTACTTGTTCCGAGAGCCTAGCTACATTTTCAACCAGTCTCACCGACCAGGGAACCATTTCGGGTCCCATCAATTTAATTGCCAGCCACAGTAAAGTGGAGGATTCTTCTCAGCGTTATGAGCAGCATGTTTCAGGAGATTGTTGCCTTTTTTTTCTCTACCGCTGGGTGGGTGTTGGTGTCTTCTACCTTGCCGACTGACTACTGGAAGGTGTCTTCAGATGATGGATCAGTCATTACCACAGCTTCCTACTGGTCAAATCTTTGGAAGACCTGTGTGACTGATTCAACAGGAGTAACCAACTGCAAAGAATTTATCTCGATGCTGGCACTGGATGGTCAGCTCTTTTCTGTTCTTTTTATACACCTATCATTTATCTTGGATTTTACTAGTATAATGGATTATTTTAAAGCGTTTGTCTCAACTTCTGTTTTATTATTTATTATTAGTGTGTGGGTGTGTATATGTTTGTATGGTTAATTAATACCATAGTATATGGTAACATATTAAGACTTTTCAAATGTCCTTTTAACCTACTTTTCTGTGTTTCTATTGATCCTTTCTCATTTTCTTTGGTCCTTAATGTAGTTAAACCTCTGCTCTTTTTATCTTTAAATCATTTTTTTTGAAAAATCAAATTGAAACTTTTTGCTACATCAGAATAATAGAAACCCTAATGCCAGTCTCCAACTCATTTACCGTCTAATATGTCAATGTTTAGCCTTGGTTCTCAGAACTTGAAAAC
>VOQK01040621.1:13303-25814 GCA_015052645.1 Benitochromis conjunctus
ATTTACTGGGAACCTCAGGTAGTTTTGTTCACAGGTGACTAGTTTCAGTGGTTAGCTTCCAAGGTAATGTTTGCCTCGAAATTACATTTCAATGGCATTTTTTTCACCCAAACAAGCAAACACACTAACACAAAGTAGCGAAAACCACTTAAGGTTACTCATGACAAATTGTTTTTCTTACTTTATGTGTTAAGTTGGCCACAAGGGCAGTAACTCATTGACCTTGTGGTCCAGACCACAAAAAGAAGTATAGTGCAAAAGAGTCTTGTGGTTGCATTTAAGTAGTAAGATTTTTGTTTTATGCCTGTAGGTTACATCATAGCTTGCAGGGCACTCATGATTTCCGCCGTCATTCTGGGGTTTTTCGGCTCTATATTTGCCCTTGTGGGAATGAAGTGCACAAAAATTGGAGGATCTGACAAAAACAAAGCGAGGATTGCCTGTTTTGCCGGTGTGCATTTCATTCTTAGTGGTAAGTATGGATGAACCATTTGAGCAAGAGCACATTTAGCAGTTTAATTTAATTATTTTTAACCTTTTTTCTCAGGCTTGTGCTCACTCTCATCCTGCTCCATCTATGCGCATCGGATAACATCAGAATTTTTTGATCCAATGTTTATCGCACAAAAGTAAGAAGCATGTTTGCCCTACAGAGTCTTTTAATGTGACTTGATTTATTAAGAAACATTAACATTAAGTATTACTGTTTGTCTCTAGGTATGAACTGGGAGCTGCTCTCTTTATTGGCTGGGGAGGATCTGTCCTCTGTATTCTCGGGGGCACCATGCTATGCTTCTCAGTTGCAGGTTCTTTTACCAGTAGGTTAGTATGAGCTATCCAAGACATTACACATGAGCACATTTTATAGGCCACTATTTGTTGAATTGTGTTGTATATTGGCATGCAAAAATGAAGCTACGTCTTTCTCTTTACAGCAAAAGAGAGGTAAACTATATCTACAGAGGGGCTGCCTCACATTCTCGTATCTCCTCCTACCCGAAGGGGCAGGCGAAGTCTGTAAACCAGACTCCAGACAACAGCACCTCCTCCAGAATCCAGCACTTTGATAAGAATGTATATGTGTGACAAATGTGAATACACTTTTGGCTAAAGCCACAGGTGGATCCTAGAAGTTATACTAATTATTAATTAGTAATTATATCACACAATATGTGACTTTGTGGTGTCGGTCAAACAGCAGCTCAGTATACTGATATTGATTCATATCTCACCAGGAATTCAGTGTAAAATATTTACATGTTTTTTGAAGGTGAATTTAAGTTTTTATAAGACAGTTTACCCTCGGAACTAAATCAAAAACATTTGGCCCAAAATGTGGATTTCTAATCAAATGCTTGAATCATTTTGTACTTTTGAAGCTTTTATATGGCGATGAGCAAATCCTATTTATATACAAAACTGGTTTTGTAGGTTTTGTCTGTATGTAACGTTTGTTAGTCTGTTATTAATCTGTCATGACAGCAATTAAAATGATGCCAGAGACCCATTTGATCTTGTTGAACATGACATTACCATTAACAACTTTTGTAATATGCAAACTTGCAGAGGGTAAATCAAAATCATGAAATGTTTAGTGAATGATGGGTATTCTTGGTTCCTTAGCATATAACTCTGTTTAGTTAAAACGTGTTAAAATAAATAAAACAAAGTTGAAGCAAATTCTGTTTCTGTAGGTTTGTGGGTTTTTTTGTTTGTGTTTTTTATTTTATGAGTGATTTCCTTAGGTCAGGAGATTATTATCATTATTATTATTATTATGGGCTATTCTACTGTTTTCTTTTACTCTCATCTTTCCTTTCCTTTTCAAATAATGTGGTAATATGAAACATCTAAGGAGCTAACATCATGAAGACTTTAAGTGCATCTAAATATTGCTATAGCAAAGCTTCATACAGTCGTGTGAAATATCTAAAGGAGAAGGCGTGATCCAAAAAAGATTTACAGTAAACACATAAAGTGGTACAGAGCCCTCATCAACATTAGACACTTGACATACTTAAATGGACACACTGGCCACACTTGAAACGAGAGCTGTGGTACAGTTGGTCAGCCTTTTTATCGCTGAGCAGACATCAACAGATTTTCTCCTTCTACGGTCAGCACAGTCCAGTAGACCTGCATTAGCAGGCTTCTTGACTTCAGCAATGAGAAAACGTCTGATCCAAATATTTGGCTTCTTGATCTCATCGCTGGGATGGTTGTTTGTGTTCTGCACATTGGCAATGGACTATTGGAGGATTAGCCAAATTGGAGGGCAGGGAGGCTCGAACATCATCAAGGTGTCCTGGTACTGGTCAAACCTGTGGAACGACTGCTTGACAGATTCTGCGGCTGTGATCCATTGTAGAGACTACCCGGACCTCTGGAGTGTTTCTTGTATGTTGTATTTGCCTCATCAATCATTTTTAGATACAGTATATGAACAATCGGGTCATCAATCATCAGTAATTCTAAAAAAGTCTCGTTCAAATAATAATAATAATGGATTGCATTTCTATAGCGCTTTTTCCAAGACCCTCAAAGTGCTTTACAATTCCACTATTCATTCACTCTCACATTCACACACTGGTGGAGGCAAGCTACAGTTGTAGCCACAGCTGCCCTGGGGCAGACTGACAGAAGCGAGGCTGCCATATCGCGCCATCAGCCCCTCTGGCCATCATCAGTAGGCAGTAGGTGAAGTGTCTTGCCCAAGGACACAACGACCGAGACTGTCCGACAAACTGCCAACTCTTGAGCCACGATCGCCCTTAGTTGTGGTCCTGACTATTATTTTGTCTGTTAATCTTTCACTTTGAATGATAAAGCCTAGTTTTGCAGTGCTGCTGATTAACAAGTAGAGCATGCTGTTGTTCTGGATCCATGTTAAACGTTGCAGTGACTTTGCACCAGGTCCTAAAAGTGAGACTTATTTGAGAAAAAAAGATGAGATATTTGTTTTATTTAAAACTCCTAGAAATGTATAGACAGAAAATAAAATTCAGATATGCAAACTGTCATGACCATTGATTAACAACCATTCCCCAACTCTCTGTGAGTGGATCAATGGTCAATGATCAGTGGCATGACAATTTGGACAACTGACCTTACAGCCCATTGTTATCTGGTGGTGCTTCTTTCAGTCATTGTGCAAATGTACTGTTTATAAGGTTGGGGAAACCTGCAGTCAACTGAGACTGAAGAAGTCACTTGGATGAGTGATGAAACGTTTCTCCCACTGAAAATGCAACATCCAGATGAACAGAATCAACCTTTTGGGAAATCTTCAAATATCCTGGACTTTAAGAAGACTGATAAAAAATACTTACCTATAAGAACATTGAACCCTGTGTAGTATTATATGTAGTATTTTGTCATCCAAGCTTCACAAATTACTGCTGATGCGAAACCTGGCTGACAAAATCTGAGAAAACGTTACAGATCACCATAAGTGCACTGCAAACCTGTTAAATTTATCTGTCTTTTCATGTAGATATATTTATGCAAGCATTAATGTCGTATTTGATTCTCATATAAACCCTGTGTTTACATTTTTCTAATTTTTTGCCTTTCTGAACTCTATTTGATTTTAACAGATTACGTCCAGGTAGTGAGAGGATTGCTAATATCCGGGTTATTTATTGGATTAATCGCTGTAGTATGTTGCTTTATTGGGATGGAGTGCACTTATATTGGCGGATCTGACGAAACAAAGGACAAAGTGCTCTTTGCAGGAGCAGTGCTTCATTTTGTTGGTGGTAAGTTTTGGATGTATGACGTGCTTCTGTCTGTAAATGTTTTGCCATCATTTTGTTTCCAGTGTTCACTGAAACTTCTCCACGCAGGTGTGTCAGACATAGCTGCCTACTGCTTATATATCAACAGGATTATTAGGACAGCTTTTACTCGAAGGGTCACACCAGGACTTTTGCGGTACAGTATTTCCACTCCCACTGATGTAACATTTATTCAAACTACAGACATATCTGCTGCAGTAACCTATATTATTTAAATTCTGTAATGACTTTCTTCTTTCCTTTCACTTATTCCAGATATGACTTTGGACCGCCAATTTTTCTAGGATTGGTAGGATGCCTTTTCATCCTATGTGGGGCTGTGCTTTATGCTGTGACAGTGTATAAAGTAATACGCAGAGAAAGGTACTAAAATTATTCCTCTTTAATCCTTTTTCCCTGTTTCTACTAACACATAGTGTAATTAACTTCATCAATGTTTTTAATTTTGCAGTAGAGTCATACAAGCCTATGACGCTCACACGTACATGGCCCCTGCTTCCAAAGAAAGATCCATGTACTCCGGATACCACAAATCCTCCAAGCTATATGGGTCTTACTATATGAGCTCAGGACGATCGAGCGCCCAACTCTCAAAGCTCTCTCAGGCAACACCAACGAAACGCTCAAGCAGAGATGCGTTTGTCTAGTTGATGTGCTTTAACTCAAATAGACACTGTCATGGCTAAACTTATAGATAGGAGGAAACTACTTTTTCTGTCAAGACTTGTTTCTTTTAGAGCACCTCATACTCACTCATATTCACCTCATGAATAAAACAGACGTGTAGTCTTAGTCTTGTGTTTGTACCAGTGGCTGTCATAGTCTTGTGTTTACACTTATGTTGCAATTGTTGTGATTTAACCAAAGCATCTTCTAGCACTGATAATATCACTGAAACACCTATGATAATGTCCCATAACTTGATATATATATATTGATATATATATATATAGATATATATATCAATTAATATATCAGTATCACTTATATCACCAGTACATGCTCAGTTTAAACCTTTAATAAAGATGTCCTTTGTTTTATTGTCAAAATCATACCTTTATAAAGATATTAGTGCAATTATTATGCATGCCATGCAAAGAAATGACGAGTCTTCTCCTTGTTTTGTGTGTAAAGTAAGAGATTAATGGTACACAAATCTAAATCTATTCTCGTCAGGAGACTGAGTACCAACAACAGTCATACTGATGGAAATGATCTTTCCAAAACGCACAAACTGCAGTCTGAGGCATAACATGTTATGGTGTTCTCTTGTGTTTAAGTGTGTATAAAGGGTACTTGGAGAATTAAAAAAAAAATAAAAATAAAAATGAGATGGAAGAAAACAATGTCCACAAGATTCAGGGTCATGTGTAATACTGTCATATATACAGAGGTCAGTAGGTGGAAAGTGTCACTGTACGAGATTTTAAACTTGATTTTGAACGGCTTAAATAAATGCCTTTTGAGTCCCTGTTCTTTATTTATATAAACATAATTATCCTGAAAACTATTTGACTTCAAAACATATAGATTTAATGTTGCAGCCGGAGATTATTTTAATGACCTTTATACTGCTGATAAGTTTTGTAATTAATAATATGTTGAAAAAATTCTCTTATGAAGTGGCACACATTTTACTTTTAGTTGTTCACAGAGCCCCTTCACTGCATCCCGTGTGATTCAGAAATCTCTGTTGATTCAAATAAAAAAATTAATCCAATCTACTTTTTTTTTTTTTAAATTGTCACCCACCAGAAAAAGACTGACTCAAACCAACCAGGTATTTGATTTCTAGCTTAAAGCTCGTCTCCTGACTCTAGGAAAGATAACTCCCGTTTTGTTCTTTTCATGCCCCTCTCCTCCATGGCTTTGGTAAACTACTTCAAGTCTGGGAGAGTGAACAACTTAAAAGGCATAACGAGAGAAGCTTAGTGCACAGGTTCCTTTCCAGTCAGAGGGGAGTCTAACTGTCAGCTTATGATCCCAGCAAAGCCACCACACATCTGCCCTTCTGGTGGTATGGTTAACAATGGTTGTCGTGTGGCTCGTGTCATGTCATAGGTGACGTTGCACCAGATTAAGTCATGCAGGTCCTGAAGTTGCCCATTCCTATAAAAGCAGGTGTAATTTCAATGAAAGGTTTGAGCATTTGAGGGAGATGTGATTTTACAGGTGGGTACAAGTAATGCGACGACTCACAGGTCTCACTCAGGGGCAGTGAAGTGCTTCTAAACTGCAAATGTAACTGCAGTATACATGTTAAGTTAGCTGGCCCATTACCTGATGTCAGTTGAAATGGTGATGTGCCAATGGTTGGCCTAGCAGGTGCACACGCCACACACACAGAAACAGTAGCTTGTCATTTATTTTTGTCAGTGTAACTGGTCTCTATTTCTAATACTTCTTCAGCATTTGTTATGTTTAGGGTCATTACTCCTGTGAGTTTTGTGCAACACCAGGACCCTCATTTCTTGATCCCTGCCTAATTCCTCCCTAATCAGAAATCCCGCTGTGGACAATCCTCACTGGTGTTGATACGATTGCCTTCTATTGGATGCAACCCCCTTTGTAGCCGGACTTCCCAGTGCCCCTGTAGTTGTAGGTAACTGTCTTTAGTTTACAACTATTGTCATGTGGAAGTGTGAGATTTGTTATGTGTCGTGCAGGTTTTACACTGTGTCAAATGTAACCAGGTCTTTCACTCAGCTATTTTTACAGTAATAAGTGTGGTGAGCAGTACCTGATATGGTAAAAAAAAAACCAAAATTAATTTGTAAAGGTTCTGTTGGTTATGGATATCATCCCACCTGTTGAGACATGACTAGGCCCATGGCTCAATTTTGCTGCTTGTCTATATAAACCTCTGGTTCTATCTACTTCCCTTTATAAAAATGAATGATGAGGGGTCATTGAAGCACCTTCTCTCATGACCTTTGAACACACTCTAAGCATCCTGAACCTGCAATGAAACTAAAGTATTTGAGCAAATTTTTCACATGGAATTCAACATGATCTTTCCATTTAAATTATTTGTCCATATATCTTTAGGGTCAAATATGATTTCTTTTGTTTTATCAGTACAAGAAGGGAGAGGGGAACTCAGCTCCTTGGGGCAACCCTATTCTGCAATACTTAGCTGTCAGAAGTGTGACATCCACCTTAACTATTTCTAAGTTAAGAATGGTACACTTCTGACACTACTGTCGAAAGAGGTTTTTGATTTTTTTTAATTGATAATTAAGGATTTAATTTCTAAATTTAAAATCTTTCGGACCACCAGGTACATCTCAACAGAATCAAATGCCAAACTGAAATCAACAAATAAAATTCCATGATAAGCTTAAGGGTCTTCTAGATGTTTCCTAGATGGCAAATTGGTTGTCCAGGCCATAGGTATCAAAGATAAAGCCCAGGGGTCAGGGCAAGGACTTCAATCTGACCCACGTTTTTCTTTTTTTTTTCCTTTTTGTGGAGTAGGAAGTAAAATTTGGACTTTTAACTGTATTTTTAAAAGTTTTTCTAACTGATAAAGACCTTCCCCGTGGGTACTGACAAGCATCAAAGTCATTTAATTATAGATTTCTGTAATTTTACACATTTATTTCTTAATTCCTAAAGACTGGAATCCCAAGTATAATCAATTATATAAATATTACACAGACATCTTGAAAGTTGACTGTGATATAGATGACAGAAAGCGAGGGGAAAAAACCTAGACTGAGCTCCATTCACTCATCTCTACAGGGACGGAGAGAGAGAGAGCGACACTGCGCCGTAAACTTAAAGTGTGGTTTTCTGCTCTGACGCTGTCTGCACTCTAGTTTTCGTGCCCCACTTTCAACAGAAAATCACATAATCATAAATAAAGAATATAGAATTGATTTATTGCAAGCAGCACGACTGTTAACAGAAGTTAGAATTTTACACAAACACGTCGAATGTTTCCGTGTTTCACGAAGCCTGGCTTTGACCATCACTGATCATGCGTGGAGAAAAAAAAAAGGTATCTGCAGAAAAATACTTAGCTTGTGGTGCGAAATCACTGGAACGGTGTATATGACGCACACGGAGCTCGGGGAAGCACTGCCTTAATTGCTGAGGATTTCTGGGGTTTCAGCAAGTGTGTTTCTGTCTGCCCTGCTCTGTTTCACTTCAAAGGTTGTCTGCTTTGGTTTTGTTCCATTTACTGCACTGTTTTTGTTGCAAACACATTTTGCAAACACAACACGTCAGATGGTCATCATTCATTTGCCCTTTCAGTGCAGTCCCGTGCCCAATGTCCACTCCTGCTGCAGTTGTAGCAATACCGCCACCCCCATCCTGGGTCTGTCCTGGTCTGCTGGTCTGCCTTTGCCTCTCCTCTGATTTCCCTGTTTGACATGAAAAATTATGGGGGAAATGAATTTGTTGTCTTGACAAAGAGGTGTGTATTTTTACTTAGAGGATACTGGGGTAGTCACTGTGTCGACTGCTGACAGCTTACTGCTAACAGTAAGGATTTTTATTTTATTTTATTATTTAAGATTCGACTCTGTATTTCATCTTCTCTTTATTTGATTTACATTACTTGACATAACCTCCGAGGAACCCCGCAGAGTGGGCGCGCCGATCAGTTAACACTGCCAGGGTTCACGGCCTTACCTTTCCAAACAGCCCCTTACGAGTGATGGGGTCTTTATCAGGAGTCCCAGACTCCCCCCGTGCACGGTATCGGTCACTGTTGGGGCGAATGAATGGGAGAGATGTTGAAATCTGTCTCGAAGGACCAAAAATGTTGGAAAAATTCTCTTAGAAACACAAGAAACACAGAAGAACGCAAGAAACACAGAGTAGTGAGTTCCAAAATATATCAATTCATATTTTAACATCATATCACCAGTACATGCTCAGTTTAAACCTTTAATAAAAATGCCCATTATCTTATTGTCAAAATCATACCTTTATAAAGATATTAGTGCAATTATCGTACACTAATCCATGCAAAGAAATGACGAATGTTCTCCTTGTTTCATGTGTAAACTAAGAGATTAATGGTACACAAAACTAAATCTACTCTAGTTGGGAGGCTGAGTACCAACAACAGTCACACTCATGAAAATGATCTTTCCAAAACACACAAACTGCAGTATGGGGTATAACATGTTATGATGTTCTTATGCGGTTGTTTGTATGGGTTTAAGTGTGTATAAAGGGGACTTGGAGAATTAAATAGGTGAAAAGTGTCACTGCTCAAGATTTTACATTTTATTTTGAATGGCTTAAAAATGTTCAGTGTTACACATGACCGCGAACATTGTGGACATTGTTTTCCTTGCAAGTTATAAACTCTCCATCTTCCATCTCTTTTTTACATTTTTTTTTTAAAAATTCTGTGTATAAAGGGGACTTGGAAATTTTATAATGTTTTAATGACCTTTATACTGCTGATAAGATTTGTTAATAATAATAATATGTTAAAAAAACTTTTCTTATGAAGTGAGACACACAGTGTAGCAAGTTCCAACGTGTCTATTTTGTATGCAAGGAAGCAAAAGCATACACAGTAAACGTCCATGCAATTTCTCACCGGGGCAAACCCGCGAGTTTCATTTATACACTTCTTCCAACGTTATTCTGGGAACAGATATGTGTGTGACACTCTCACTAAAAGCAGTTCATTTACATGGTGTGCTTGTACTTTACATGATTATAACTGTGCTTTGAATAACAGATAGAGACAGAGAGAAAGATACAGTCCTTCACCTTACAGTAAAGAATGTTGCAAAACTTTAATCATTTTTTTTAAATCTTAATACATCATTATATATTAGTAGATGTGTGTTAACATTAGAAGATTAACAGTAGAATGGATTCCTTGGTGCATGACTAATAATCCAGATAATGAAATCCTAAAAAGGTTATTACTTATTTATTATTTATACTGTTCATTCTCGTGTATCGTTTCCAGTGAGAGATGTGTTTTGTCACGTATCTAAGTGACCTCTTCAGAGGGGCGGTGCCAGTGCATGCCCTCCTCTATTCAACACGTCAGAAGGCAGTGTAGAGAAGACAGTTCTGGAAAAGATGCTCTGTAGTTTGTGTTTAGGAGCATCGATTTGTTAGTTGTCTGTCTTGGTGTTGGAATCTGAAGCAATAATGGGTAATAACACTGTGGTGATGTACATGGAGATAGGCTGCTTTGTAGCATGTGTGTGTGGATGGATTCTAGTCTGCTCCACAATGCCAATAGACATCTGGACTTGGTCTGAAGTCGGCACCCTGGTCCTGGTAACATCAAACTACTACTCCAACCTGTGGAAGGACTGCATATCTGATTCAACTGGAGTATCTGACTGCAAGGGAATTCCCTCCATGCTGGCACTGAACTGTAAGCAAACCGTCTCTCAGAATAATGTAAAGTAATGATTAAAACTTAGTGAACTTAGTGCCTTTAACTGCTTTTTTCCCTTCTTTTGTACAGGGGACATTCACATGTGCCGGGCTCTTGTTATCATCTGTATTATCCTGTCTTTCTTCGGATCAATTTTGGTCTTAGTTGGAATGAAGTGTACTAAGATTGGAGGGTCTGAGCTTGCTAATGCAAGAGTAACCTTTGCGGGAGGGATGAACTACCTTATAGGAGGTAAGACAAAGATTTGGTTGCACTGAGTCACATTGTGATATACTGCACTGTTTAATGTGTAAATAAATGTGTGAGTATTGTTTCAGGGACGTGTTCTATGATTGCTTTCTCCTACTATGGAAACAAAATAAGAGCTGACTTTCAAGATCCTTACTACGTGGAACAGAAGTATGTAGCATATATATGATAAGTCTGTGTTCTTGATGACTCAACATTTACATCATTGTTTTTCCTATGAGGGAGAATTGCACTTGAAATATTCTTGTATTTACTGACAGGTTTGAAATAGGAGTAGGTGTCTTCCTCGGCTGGGGAGGCTCCACCTTGCTTATTGTTGGAGGACTTATTTACAGTATCTTTGCAGGAAAAGAAGTGTGTCACTCAAGGTAAAATACTGCTTCTGTATCATTTGTTTGTCGTTGTTCTTATAATTTGCCATCCTCAGTCCGCAGAACACAATACTAGTTATGAATTCATTCTTGGAATTGTACCTTGACAGCTCAAAGAGATACGCTGCGGACCAGTTCCAAGATGCCTACACGTTTGTTCCAACACAAAAGAGCGTTGTGTCTTTGGCTCCCACGGCGATTAGTAAGAGTGACAAACCAAGGACGATCAGCAGCAGCAGAGCCAGTAGCATCTCAGAGATCACCAGTGTCACCAAGACATCAGTTACTTATTCATATGTGTGACTAACCTCCATAAGATTATTTTCTTTATGTTTTACTTCCACAAAAAAAAAAAAAAAAGTGTATTTTTTATTTTGAGAGTGATTTAATGTCAAATAAAGTCCTTACTCTGGTTTTCTATTGGTCTTTACAACGGTCTCTGATTACGAAACCAAAAGTGTTAATAATAGTAATACCGGCTTCCTGAACCGATGGAATTTTGTTTAAATTGATGGCAACACAGCTTCAAGCTACTTCTGAGAGCTGTTTAAATTTTCAACTGTGACACGTTCAAATATATTTATTAAATTCATTTTTCCACTATTATGAAACAAAATTGTGTTTTCCCTGCAGCTACATCAAAGTGCATCATTTACAATCAATAAAGTGCCCATTTGAATGGTCGTGTTTTGTTTTGTTTTGTTTGTATATTGAGGGGAAGACATTAATGTGGGATTTTGGGGGGGTACTTCCCCAGGGATTTTTGAGTATCAAACGCATCGTTTTTTTGCATTCTAGTTACTTTTTTTATTAAACAGTTTGTATATTTTCTGCAGCAGTTTATATAGAAATTATTTTTTATTCTCTTTGAGAATAAAAAAAAAAAAAAGACTGTAATGAGTTGGCAATTCTGTTTAATGAGAGGCTACTTTTTTGTCTGCTTTTGGTATGAGGAAATAATGTCTAACTTTATATATTGTTCATATTCTATACCTTCGCAGTACGGCCTGGATCAATTTTGACCTGGTAGCAACAAAAACTCCTGGCACAACTTCATCTACTTCCAATGTGCATGGAGAGGATAAGAAACTAACAACACAGGAACTCCAGCAACACTTAAAAGTAAAAAGGAACAACTTTATTAACTGACCGACGCATTTCGGCATGTGGCCTTGATTATCGTTAATGGTCTAGTCCAGGATTCACTTCAGCTGTGACTTAACCAATTAACCAATAAACCAATACCAGTTGGTTTACCTATGAAGGTGTGATTGGTTCATTTGAATTTTTTTTTTCCTTTTTTGGTATATATATGTTCTTATGACCCTGATGAAGGCCACCAGTCAGTTAATAAAGTTGTTCCTTTTTACTTTTTAGTACTTTACTCTTCATTTGAATTGGGGAATTCTGCTACACTTCAATCAAAGTACCTTTTATTGATTTATTTTTAAATGGGGGCACGCGTTGGAGATTGGTGGTGGAACTACCTCTGGCTTGCTTAAGAGAGTGTAAAGCTGTTCCAAACCTGTTGGGGTTTAATGAAGAGTAGTGCAGTGTAGTGAAGAAGAGTGCATAACCAAAAATTCTTTGGTTATGCAAACCAATTGTTGCTGCAGCTGTCCGGGTGGCTGGTCTCAGGCGATCCTGGAGGTGAACATGCTGGATGGGAAGGTCCTGGGCTGGTGTGGTTACACGTGGTCTGC